>JAINUV010000323.1:0-177500 GCA_020205505.1 Panax japonicus
GTGATTTGATTAATGTGGTTAGTTATGGGTAAAATGCGCAAATATTTTAAATAAGCAGGTGGTTATAAATATTCATTGTTGTCGGGGAATATTCGTTTGGTCGTGGAATATTCTTGCTGTCGGGGAATATTCGTACGACGGCGCAGTCTTTTGTGGGCCCCATAACGGAAAGCGATTGGATGAAGAAAACGACAAGTATAAGTTGTTTATAAATAACGGCGTAGTTGTTACCGTTAACACTGTTGGAATACCCGGTGGGTAAAGTAAAGTAATACGCGTTGTTGCACAGTAGCACACGGTATTGCACCAATTATTGATTCTTACGTAAGAAGGCACTACTCAATAATTGTTACAGTAATTACTGTTCAGTATTTTATGTTATTGATTCAATAATTGCTGCATTGATATTTTATATTACTGTTGTTTCAATAATTGTCATTACACAGTATTTTCCATTATCGAAGCAATAATTCATATTATCTGAATAATATTATTTGATAACATTATTGGCAATGTCTAGAAAGTTCTGTCTAAGGAGAGGTTTGGTCACCTAATTGCGCGCCAGTAAGGAGAAATTCTTATTGGAAAGCCCCCTCTTTCCTGGGAACGGCCTGGTTGCTAGTACTGTGATTCTGTAATATTATTTGTGAATAATTAAATTATTGATTTATATGATGAGGAAAATATTGATTTTATGTGGATATAGATGGAGAAAATTTTTATTGTGACAATTTTTGAAAATTAATATTTTATCTTTTTCTGATAAAATAATTCAGTTAAATATATTATTTTAATAATATATTAACGATGATATTTTTTATAATGAATGTGAGATATATGAGTATATGAGGAGGAAGAGTATTTTTGTGGCATTAAATGTTTAACACATATTTTGTGTGTTGGTGGACACAATTATTGACTGAAATTTGATTATAGCCTGTAAAATCATCCGTTTGTGGATTTTGGTCAACTTCTGTTTGGAATTTGGAAAAACTTCCTTCTGCAAAGTTGTAGAGAATTGAATTTCCTATAAAAACTCGCGAGATTCGAATTTTCTGACAAAAGGGCTATTTATTATGAATTATTGAAGTTTCGGAGTTCCGAAATAATTGATTTTTGGAAGTTTTAATTGTTTTAATTAACAAAAACGTTTTTTGTGTTGGTTAGCCTCATTAAAAACATGTTATGTTGCTGAAATCAGATCTGAAAGAGTGGGCGTAGAATTTTTAAAAAATATATAATATTTTATTAAATTTTCTGCTTTGGTGTTCTAAGCAATTTCCTATAAATAGGTGCTTAGGTTAGAATTGAAAATCACACCAGAAACTGAAGTTTTCTCTCTCTATATTATAGAGCGTATTCTTGTGAGTATTTTGAGTATACTTTGAGTATTGCTATACGGTGCAAGTTCAAGTCATAGCCTATATCCGGTGTTTCAACTAGAAGTACTGTCTTTCGAGGTAAGGGATGTTATTTTCTTCTCAAATGATATTATTTCTTCAATATCATTATGCTGAAATGTTGGTTGGAACTTTTTATCAAATTTGGAACTTTTCATGTCGGGGTTACTATTCATGAGTTACTATTCACGAGTTACTATTCATGAGTTACTATTCACGAGTTACTATTCACGAGTACTATTCACGAAGCGTGAAGATGTTTTTTTTGTGAAATTTCTATCTTTTGGTGTCGGAGTTACTATTCATGTATACGTCACTATTCACGTATACGGCACTATTCACAAATACGGCACTATTCACCGAAAAATGAAATTTCTTCTTTTTGTCCAAAATATCTATTCTGGATACTAGCTTTGATTGGATCTATGTTTTGATCATTCTTGAATTTTACTTCAGTATGATTATTTATGAAGTATTTTTGAACCCGGATTGTTTAAAGTACGAGTCCTTAATACTTGTTTTTTTGTTTCACTGGATTCGTTTCCTTTAAAATATTTTTCATCATCCTCAGTCCTAAATGATGGTGTTACTGAATATCTTTGGCCTGTAGTGCAAAGATGGTTGATTTTGTTATGAATATCTTTGGCCCGTAGTGCAAAGATGTACAGGTGTTGAGATGAACATGAACAATTGATGAATATCTTTGGCCCGTAGTGCAAAGATGAACAGGTGTTTAGATGAACATGACCGACTGATGAATATCTTTGGCCTGTAGTGCAAAGATGAATATTTGATTTGATTTGAGATATATATTGATTGATGTTACAGGGATAAAATATTGATGATGGACTTTTAAATTCATAGATGTTAGTAGATTTTATTCTCTACTTAACTCTTCTAATGAATTGTTGTTTCCGCTGCAGTTGTTGATCTAAAACTTGTTGTCTATTGTATTCTATCAGATTTTTCCCTGTTGAAGACTAAGGATAATTTGTTGTACATTATCTTAGTCATAATATTCTTTACTGGGCTAGTTGAGCTCACCCTTTTCCTTGTTGTTCCATCTTTATTCTCAGGAGACGAGAATGTAGCGAGTACGAGTCGGGGTATGGAATGAAGGTTCTAGAGAGAGTTGTTTAGTAGTCCTCACCATTTTTTTTGTAAAATTATGTATCAATAATTATGATGGGGATTTATTTGCATGTGGATATTGTCTAGATGACAATGTTTGTATTCAAACTCACAGCTTATGGGTTGTAAAAGTTGTAGTTATTTCTGTACCATGTATTTGACAACTCAGAATGTGTTGGGTGGAATGGACCTATTTTGGGGGTGTCACAGTTGATTTGATTAATGTGGTTAGTTATGGGTAAAATGCGTAAATATTTCAAATAAGCAAGTGGTTATAAAATATTCATTGTTATCGAGGAATATTCGTCTGGTCGTAGAATATTCTTAATGTCGGGGAATATTCGTACGACGGCGCAACCTTGTGTGGGTCCCATAACGGAAAGTGATTGGATGAAAAAAATGACAAATATAAGTTGTTTAAAAATAACGGCGTAGTTGTTACCGTTAATACTGTTAAAATACTCGGTGGTTAAAACACAGTAGCACACGGTATTGCACCAATTATTGATTCTTATGTAAGAAGGCACTACTCAATAATGGTTACAGTAATTACTGTTCAGTATTTTATTTTATTGATTCAATAATTGCTACGTTGATATTTTATATTATTGTTGTTTCAATAATTGTCACTACATAGTATTTTCCATTAACGGAGCAATAATTCATATTATTTGAATAATATTATTAGATAGCATTATTGGCAATGTCTAGAAATTTCTGTCTAAGGAGAGGTTTGGTCACCTAATTGCGCGCCAGTAAGGAGAAATCCTTATTGGAAAGCCCCCTCTTTCCTGGGAACAGCCTGGTTGTCAGTATTGTGATTCTGTAATATTATTTATGAATAATTAACTATTAATTTATATGATAAGGAAAATATCCATTTTATGTGAATATAGATGGAAAAAAAATTTAATGTGATAATTGTTGAAAATTGATATTTTATTTTTTTCGATAAAATAATTTATTTAAATATATTATTATATTTTAATAATATAATAATGGTGATATTTTTTACAATGAATGTGGGATATATGAATAAATGAGGAGGAAGAATATTTTTGTAACTAAAAATATTTAAAACATGTTTTTCATGTTTGTGGATCCCATTTCTTGACTGAAATTTGATTATAGCCTGTAAAATCGTCCGTATGTGAATTTCGGTCAATTTCTGCTTGGAATTTGGAAAAACTTAAACTACAAAGTTGTAGAGAATAAAATTTCCTATGGAATAGACATAAGGTTCGAATTTTTCTAATAAAAGGGCTATTTATTATGAATTATTGAAGTTTCGAAGTTTCAAAATAATTAATTTTTGGAAGTTTTAATTATTTTATTTTAAAAAAATGTTTTTTACACTTTGGTTGGCCCTGCTTGCACATGTTAAAGGCTGAAATCAGATGTCTTTGGTGTGCGTAGGAATTTATAAAAAATATATTAATATTTTATTAAATTTTCTGCTTTGGTGTTCTAAGCAATTTCCTATAAATAGGGTGCTTAGGTTAGAATTGAAAATCACACAAGAAACAAGTTTTCTCTCTCTTTCTCTCTCTATATTATCGAGCGTATATTTGTGAGTATTTTGAAACTTTGAGTGTTGCTATACGGTACAAGTTTCCTTCAGCACTATATCCAGTATTCCAGTTAGAAGTATTGTCTTTTCGATGTAAGGGGTGTTATTTTTTAAAAAATGATATTATTTCTTCTAATATCATTATGCCGGAATATTGGTAAGATTTTTCTTGTGAAATTCTTGTCTTTTAGTGTCAGGGTTATTATTCACATATATGACACTATTCACGTTTACGGCACTATTCACGAATACGGCACTATTCAAAAAAAATTAAATTTTTGTTTTTTGTCCAAAATATCTATTATGGATACTAGCTTTGATTGTATCCATGTTTTGATCATTCTTAAATTTTACTTCACTATGACAATTTATGAAGTATTTTTGAACTTGGACTGTTTAAAATATGAATCCTTAATATTTGTTCTTTTGTTTCACTGAATTCGTTTTCTAAAAAATATTTTTCATCATCCTCAGTCCTAAATGATGATATTGCTGAATATCTTTGGTCTGTAGTGCAAAGATGGTTGATTTTCTTATGAATATCTTTGGCCGTAGTGCAAAGATGTACAAGTGTTGAGATGAACATGACCAACTGATGAATATTTTTGGCCTGTAGTGAAAAGATAAATATTTGTTTCAAGATATATATTGATGTTACAGGGATAAAATATTGATGATGAACTTTTAAATTCATAGATAATAGTAGATTTCATTCTCTACGTAACTCTTCTATGATCTGAAACTTGTTGTCTATTATATTTTATCAGATTTTTTTCTATTGAAGACTAACGATTAGGCCTGGCAAAATATGGTTATGGGTTGGTTTTGATTTTCAAAATATGGTTATGGTTCCATTTAAGAACTAAAACCATATTAACTATTTTTAATATGGATAATGTGGGTTTGAACCATATGGTTGTGGTTAAAAATCATATTAACTATTTTAATATTGTTATGGGTTATGGGTTTCATGAAGACCTGATTTGACACTAATATTATGTGATTATGTATATACTCCTTACCCCCACCTAACCCCACCCCAAGCCCACTACCACTAAAAAAAATAATATTATGTGATTGTGTATATACCCCTTACCCCCACCCCACCCCACACCACCCCACCCCACCCAAACCAACCAAACCAAAAATAATAATATTATGTGATTATGTATATATCTCTTATCCCTCACTCCCACCCCCACCCCCACCCCCACCCCACCTCACCTCACCTCACCTCACCTCACCTCACCTACTTTCCCACCCACCCACCTCACCCAACCCCTTACCCCCACTCCACCACCCCCACTACCACTAAAAAAATAATAATATGTGCTTATATATATACCCCTTACCCCCCACCCCACCCCATCCCGCCACATCCCACCCCACCCCACCCACCCACCCACCCACCCCAACCCAACTAAACTTAAAATAATAATATTATGTAATTATGTATATACACCTTACCCCACCCCACCCCTAACCCGCATCCCCCCCCCACTCCCACCTACCCACCCCCACCCTGCCCGCCCGCCCGCCCACCACCCGCCTGCCTCCCACTTATATACCCACTCCCACCTACCTACCTACCCTTACTGTGACGCCCCCAAAATAGGTCCAATCCATCCAACCTATTCTGAGTCACCAAATACATGGTACAGAAAATAACTACAATTTTATTACTATAATTGTCGTGCAAAATACAACAGTATATATACTGTTTGTTTTAATACCAACTGTGACTTATGTCCCAACTATGGACCGCACCTCACAGTGATACCTTACATAAAGGTACAATCTAGAACTGTTTTAGAAATTAAAATCTTTGGAAAGTGCTCAAGGAAACCTTCGTACATAGGAGACTATGAATCTAAGTTATGATAGATATCATATGTCCAGAGAATTATCTTTGGTTGATCTAATAGACCCCAAAGAAAAACGAGAAGATTACTATAATGTTCCTTCCAATGGTGAGTCTTCTCTTGACATATAACTATCTCCACCGTCTGCGATTGAACATTATGTTTCAACCCAACTCCAAGATCATATAGGTACTGCTCGTAGATATACTCAGCAAGTGGATGTGCACAACACTGTCTTATGATAACACAAGATTGTATGTCATTAGACATCTTGTATGATAGTGGAAAAACACCCTTCCAAAGTTGGGTTCACCAAATCATAATTCTTGTTCATAATCATACTAATAAATTCACTTTTGCACTACGGGCCAAATCTATTCATTAACAGTTCATCTTTGCACTACATGCCAAAGATATTCAACAACAGGTCATCTTTGCACTACGGGCCAAAGATATTCATATCTCAAAGAAATATATAATCATTTCAGAATTCGTATAAACAATAATTATAACCATGTTGATCAATTCACCTTTGCACTTAAGCTAAAAATATTCAATTGTAAATTCAATGGTCATGATCTTACCAGTCAACAATTCATCTTTACACTACTTGCCAAAGAGAACCCATAGTCACGATCATACCAATAATCTACTCATCTTTACACTTAAGTCAAAGAAAAATTTCATCAGCGAGATTATAAAAATGTTAAATATGATAATATATAAAAATAATATGATCAACAACTGCATTTAATTTCAAGAGTAAAATTCATAAATCAATAATTTCATAACACCTTAATCCAAATGTTATAAATTATTTAATAATCTCATAATCTAATATTATTAATATCACCACAATATTTTAATCATTTCTTAAATTTATAAACAATTTATTTTAATTATTAACACTTTACTAATTAATGCATTTAATCATCCTAAAATGCCAAACTCATAAGACTTCATCACCAATAACAAAAACCCTCATCAAAAATCATCATATACCATATATATGATTCTCAAGCCATAAAATCATATTTTCTAATTTTCTTACTTCACATAACGTATTTAATTTATTTATTCATAACTAGTCTATTTTCATGAAAAATACCAAATCAGTTCCAAAAATATTTCTTTTCTGGGATTTAGTATAATATAGTCCCATATTGAACATATATTTTTCTCGGAATTTTTAAAATTCATTTACTATTTTTCACATGGTCAAAACTGCCGAATATTTAGACATTTATCATAAATTATACTTTTATCCAAAAATTTCAAAATTTACAGAATATACTGATGTTATATAGATGTACTCCCAATAAAAACTTCACCAATTTTGGAGTTAACCACAAGGAGTTATAAGGGTTTACTTTTAAAATAGTCTTTCTCATAAAATCCATAACTTCTAATTTATACATCCAAAAAATTACCATTTTTGGACACAATCAAGAAAACTCATCAAATTATCATTTTAAATTTTTTCAAAATTTTTGAAGGTCCGAAAAATTACGAAACATGATAAACATAATAATCCTTAAAATCCCTTACTATCTCTTACCTCGAAAGAGCAGTATTTCTGACCGGAATGTAAAGCCGAAGGAACCTTGCACTGAATAGCAACTCTCAAAGTATCTAAATACTCACAAAACACGCTTGATAATATAGAGAGAGAAAGCTTATGTTTCTGGTGTGATTTTCAATTCTAACTTTGCCCTCTATTTATAGAAAAATGTTAGCACGCCGAAGCAGACTTGACCTACTACCTGATGGCTTTACCTGCTACTATTGCCACCCATCACATTTGAATTAAAATTTCAGCAAATTTTTTCACCAACCATAGGTGGGGCCCACGTATTCTAGAATTTTCCACCAAAATGATAAATTCCGAAACTTTAACAATTTCTGAACCAGTCACCTCTTAAAATTCATAACAATTTTTACGTTCATTTTTAACGGTTCAAAATTTGTGGACATATATTCTACTTATATATGTATAACATATCCAAAAATCACAACGATACAACGGTCGGATTAAAAATTATAACTCACGCAATATATCGTAAAAATATTGACTTGATTTTTAATACCTCGATTCCGACAAAAATATTGATAAAACACCTCAACATTAATTCATCATTTATAACCACATAAATAAATCCACCATTTATATCCGCATCAAATAAATATTTTATTATAATATAAATTAATAATTAATTATTCACAAATAATATTACAGAATCATAATAATGACAACCAAACAGTTCCCAAGAAAGAGGGGGCTTTCCGATAAGCATTTCTCCTTACTGGCGCATAATTAGGTGACCAAACCTCTCCTTAGACAGAACTTTCTAGATATTGCCAATAATGTTATCTAATAATATTATTCAAATAATATGAATTATTGATTTGATAAAAGAAAATATTGTGCAGTGATAATTATTGAAACAACAATAATATAAAATATTAACGTAGCAATTATTGAATCAATAAAATAAAATATTGAACAGTAATTACTGTAACAATTATTGAGTAGTGCCTTCTTACGTAAGAATCAATAATTCAAAAATATTGTGCAATACCGTGTGCTACTGTGCAACCACACATATTACTGTATTTTAACCACCGGGTATTCCAACAGTGTTAACGGTAACAACTACGTCGTTATTTATAAAAACTCAAACTTGTCGTTTTCTTCATCCGACAGTTATTCTGTTATGGGGCCCACAAATGACTGTGCCGTCGTACGAATATTCCCCGACAACAAGAATAATCCACTACCAAACGAATATTCCCCGACAGAAATGAGTATTTTATAACCATTTGCGTATTTTGAAAATTTTATATATATCACCCTTAACTTTAACTTTTTATCAATTTAACCATTTACTAAATAGAAAAAATTGAATACTTTTATTTCATCAAATCCAGGGTCTTACAAACCCACACCCCCACCCCCACCCCCACCCCCACCCCCACCCCCACTTACTTACCCACCCCACCCCCACCCCCACCCCCACCCACCCACCCACCCACCTATCTACCCACTCACCCAACACTCCCTCTCAAAAAATTATATTAAGCGATTATGTATATTCCACCCACCCCATCCATCCACTTATACCCACCTACCCCCACCCCCACCCCCACCCCACTCCACCCCACCCAAAAAAAATAATATGTACACCACACATCCCACCCCTACCCCCACCCACCCCCCCCCCCACCCACCCCCCCCCCCCACCCCCACCCCCACCCCCACCCACTCCACCTCCCCACCCCCACCACACCACTCCACTCTTTCCCAAAATAAATTAATATTAAGCGATTATGTATACACCACCCACCCTCTACCCCCACCTACCAAAAAAAATAATAATCGTGTTTGCTGCGGTTACTGAGAGAGAGAGAGAAGTGCAATTGAATAGAATATGGGTTGAAAAATTGTTAACCAGTTAATTAACTATATTTATTTTAAAAATATGAGTTCAAACTTTAACTAACCTGGATAAATAAAAATGATTAACCGACCCATTTGGTTCTAGTTAATATAGTTTGACCCAACAGTTAATTACTTATATTGTCAGGTCTACTAACGATAATTTGTTATATATTATCTTAGTCATAATATTCTTTACTGGGCTAGTTGAGCTCACCTTTTTTTCTTTTTGTTCTATTTTTCTTCTCATTAGGCGAGAATGTAGCGAGTACTAGTCAGTGTATGGAATGATGGTTCTAGAAGTTGTTTTAGTAGTCCTCACTATTTTATAAAATAGTGTATCAATAATTGTAATGATGACTTATTTGAGTGTGAATATTGTCTAGATGACAATATTTGTATTTAAACTCACAGTTTATATGTTGTCGTATTTTGCACGATAATTGTATTAATAAAGTTGTAGTTATTTCTTTACCATATATTTGACGACTCAAAATGGGTGTTGTATACCTATTTTGGAAGCGTCACAAATAATAATAATAACAAATTATTTGAGCATTATATTTTCTAGTTAGTACTAGACAAATTCATGAATTTTACACGTAATTTGAAATAAAATTTTTTAAAAAAATTATATTTTATGCTCGAAACTTGCACAAACTTATCAACAAATATTTCTGATTTTTTTTAAAAAAAATATAAACTTACTTTCTAATTAACTAAAATTTAGAGTAAAATATCTGTGGTCTAATTTGGAATCCAGACTACAACAAAATCTTTGCTAGAATTTGTAATATTTTAAAAACACAAACAAGCAATCAGAAGAAATTCCATTTATTGTTTTCGGTCAACCCAATTATTGATCTTCTTTATTATTCTAAGTTGTTTATCTCAATCAAGGAATGATGTAAATTGAACAAATAATTTGGGTTCAATTTGTATTTGTTCGGTTAAAAGTTTAATTCGAGCTCGACTCGAAATATAAATGATTCAAATATAAAAAAATTTTAAAGTTCGATAAATTATTCGAACCTTCTCAAATTATAATTTTCTATTTATACTCCGCGAAAAATTCAAATTATTCAGACTCAATTTAAGATCGTGTTTGATTCGATAACTAAACGAATTTTAATTAAACATAATTTTATACTTAATAAATTTTTATTAATTAAATTTAAACAATTTAATACTCGACTCTATTCGGTTCACCTACGTCTAGGGGTGGGCACCGGTAATTAACCGGACCGAACCGGTCCGAACCGGACCGAACCGGTTACCGAATTCAGTCTAAATTAGATACCGATACCGGTACCGGTTGGACCGGTTTACCGAACCGGCGGTACCGGTTTTTACCGAAAATCAATATAATTATTATTTTTATTATTATTTTATTATTTTTACTATTATTTTATTATTTTTATTAATATTTTATTATTTTTATTATTATTATTATTATTTTTATTAATATTATTATTATTATAATCAATATTTTATTATTATTATTATTAATAAATTATTAATAATAATAAAAAATAAAAAACCGGTATATACCGGTTCGGTTCGGTATATACCGAACCATAAAAGTGGCGGACCGAAACCGGTACCGAAAAACCGGTATATACCGGTTTTTTTATACCTAACCGGACCGGTTTATATTTATACCGAACCGGTCGGTTCGGACCGGTCCGGTTCGTCCAAAAACCGAAAAAACCGAAAATTTTGCCCACCCCTACCTACGTCCTTAAACAAATTCTCAGTCTAGTCAATATAAACATCTTGAATTCTAGCTGCAACATAATAATTGAATTGAATTGAATTGAATTGAATTGAATATACCGAGTCAGTCCTCGATTTCTCACGGCACGTCTTTTCTATGGAATATTTGATAAATTGGGCCGTATACTGCACAATAATATACTTATTTGATCATTATTCAAAGCTTTCGCTTTCAACCTATCCAATCACATATACTCCTATGCTTATTTGTAATGTTTATATTTGGAAAAAAATTATTAATTTTAAATATTTTGTTTATTTTTAAATTTAAATTTAGAGTGTTTGATAAAAATTAAATAAATTTGAATTTAAATTTAAATAAAAAAATTAATTAATAATTGACATGTCTGAAATATTTGAATAACAAATTTTTATTATTTTACCCCTCTAAAAAAATTAAAAAAATTATTATAAATTTATTTAATATTATTTAATATTGCTAATTCAGCCAAAAAAATAGGAATAAATCATTCAACCCAAATGACTGAATCAATCGGTCAACCATTCAGCAAAAAATAAACAGCTCCTTAAGACTATTAGTCTAATCTATTCATATAAAATTAAAAATTTATAGACAAAACTAACTTTTATTTCTTTGAATATGACTAGTGTGTATTAATAAATAAAAATTAATAAAATTCTTGAACAAATTTTAATTTAATTTATATATATATTAAGTTAACCAACTTTTCAAGATATTTACAACACAACTGAAGAACGTTTTCGTACGAGTTATTCTCAATGTAATAGTATTATTTTAAAATATTATAAATTATCCTTTTAAGAAAGGAAGTGTATTTTTTTATACATATAATTACACAAAACGATACTCTTCGTTTTAAAATTAAATATAAAATTTAATTTTTGAGATTAAATAAACATATTAAACTTCAACTTAATGTGAATTTATTTAATTTTAGTTAATACAATTATTATAGAAAAAAAAAAAGATAGCATGTGTCTTAAACACATAAAAGTTTGTAATATTTTATTTTAGAATAAAGATAGTATTATTTTCCTGTGATAATTTACCCCAACTTTTATGAATAAAGATGAATTTTTTATAATTATCATTTTTAAATATTTTGGAATGAATTTGATATAATGTTATATTTGTGGGTAATATTTAGAAATTTTCCAAAGTACGCAAGTTATTTATAATATTCAATTGGTCGGGGAATATTCGTACAACGGCACAATCATTGGTGGACCCTACAACGAAATTATTGTCGGATTGAGAAAATAACAAAAATAATTTTATGAAAATAACGACGGAAGTTTTACCGTTAACTGTTGAAACACCCGGTGTTAAAAGTACAGGAATACGCGTGATTGCATAGTAGCACACGGTATTGATTATTGATGCTTACATGAGAAGTCATTCAATTTTATTCAATTATTGTCGATATTTTATATAATCAATAATTGAGATGACATAGTTATTAATATTATTATTAACAATATTAACGATGTTTAGAAGTTCTGCCAATGAGAGGTTTGGTCACCTAATTGCGCGCCAATAGGAAGAAATCCTTATTGGAAAGCCTCATCTTTCCTGGGAACGACCTGGTCGATTAATAGTGTGAATAATAATAATGATGATGAAGTTTTGTTTTATTAGTATTATTAATGTAATAAAACAGAAAAGTTTTTTATATAAAACAAAATACTTTTATAAAGTTATTCATTTTATTAGGCAAATAGTAAAATCTTTTTATATAAAATAGAATACTTTTATAAAGTTATTCGTTTTATTAGACGATAATTAGAATATATTATATTTTATTATGCATAGTACCTGCATAGTGTTTGCATAGTAAAATCTTTTTAAAAGTTATAGTTTTATTAGATTATAAATAGAATATATTATATTTTATTGTAAACCAATATGGACCGTCCGTTTAAAGTAAATCGATCTGGACCGTTCATGGACTAGTTACTATTCAGTCCATTCTTCGATAAATAGAATCTCACGAATTCACTAAAACTCTAGAGAGAGAAACTATAGATAGAATTATTCTTCTATCTTGAGCGTATTTCTTTAGCGTTTAAAAAAGTTTTGAGCGTAGTGCAAGTTTCATCAAGTATATCACCGCCCTACCGTCGGAGTACTCTTCTTTATAAGGTAAGGGGTATTATTTTTTTTATATTCATGAAGAGAACTTCTGTTATTCCACTATTTATTATTCTATTGGAATAACCTGTATACGCGGTCTACCCTATACTTGGTGATTTCTGTTGTTAATCTAGTCGTTATTATTCTATTGGAACATCCTGTCTGTGCGTTATACGCCGGACCTGGTTCCGTCTTTATTATTCTGTTGGAATATTCTGTTTGTGCGTTTTACGCCGGACCTGATTCCGTTACTTATTATTCTGTTGGAATAACCTGTCTATGCAAAGTACCGCATGCATGGTGATTTCTGTTGTTATTCCATTCTTTATTATTCTGTTAGAATATCCTGTCGGTGCGTATTACGCCTGACCTGGTTCCGTTATTTATTATTCTGTTGGAACAACCTGTCTGTGCGGTCTATCGCATGCCTGGTGATTTCTTTTGTTATTTCATTCTTTATTATACCTAGTTGGTTAAAGTTTTGGCTTTTATACTCCATAAAATTAGTGGAATATCCTTGATATTTGCGCTTCATCCAGTATGTTTTCATGAAAATATTCTTCTGAGCATTCTTGAATTTTACTCCACAAAACAGTATCATGTTGACAATTTGGACGTTATTGGTTCCTGGATAAACTAATTCTTGAGCTTGTTTTATTGAATTCTTATATCGTTGCTATAATCCTCATGTTTATATTTTGTTGAAAGTCATCTGTGGCCTGTAGTGCATAGATGGACTTGGTATGATTATGATCAGAGAGTATTCGGTATAATCATGACCGTAATGTTATAATTGATGTGGTAAAAGTCCTCATTGGCTCGTAGTGCATTGATGGACAGTTGTTGGCATGATCATGACCATTAATGAATACACGAATATCATTGGCCCGTAGTGCATGGATAATTGGTGGTCGTGATACTAATGAATATCCTTACCCGTAGTCCCGACTACGTTCTCATTTCCTGAAGAGAATAGTGAAAGAAATGGTGAGCTCAATTAGCCCAGCAAGAAATATTATGACTAAGATAATGCAGAATAAATTATCATTAGTTTTCAACAATGTTAAACTGATAAAATACAATAGACATCAAGTTTAACTGCAGTGGAACAAGCAATCCATTAAAAGAGTCAAGTCGAGAATAAAATCTACTATCTTTTATGATTTAAAAATATTTTTCATCATTTTTATCGCTGAGACTCAGCTTAATAAATAATTCACATCATCCCTGCACTACGACCAAGGATATTCATTAGTATCACGACCACCAATTATCCATGCACTACGGGCCAATGATATTCGTGTATTCATTAATGGTCATGATCATGTCAACAACTGTCCATCAATGCACTACGGGCCAATGAGGACTTTTACCACATCAATTATAACATTACAGTCATGATTATACCGAATACTCCCTGGTCATAATCATACCAAGTCCATCTATGCATTACAGGCCACAGATGACTTTCAACAAAATATAAACATGATAATTATGACAACGATATAAGAATTCAATAAAACAAGCTCAAGAATTAGTTTATCCAGGAACCAATAACGTCCAAATTGTCAACATGATACTGTTTTGTGGAGTAAAATTCAGGAATGCTCAGAAGAATATTTTCATGAAAAGATACTGGATGAAGCGTAAATATCAAGGATATTCCACTAATTTTATGGAGTATAAAAGCCAAAACTTTAACCAACTAGGTATAATAAAGAATGAAATAACAAAAGAAATCACCAGACATGCGATAGACCGCTCAGACAGATTATTCCAACAGAATAATAAATAACGGAACCAGGTCATACGTAAACGCACAGACATGATATTCCAATAGAAAAATAAATAACGGAATCAGGTCAGGCGAAATTCGCACCGACAGGATGTTCCAACAGAATAATAAAGAATGGAATAATAAAAGAATTTCAGTATATATGTGGTACTTTGCATAGACAGGTTATTTTAGCATAATAATAAAGAATAGAACAACAGAAGAATTTCACCAAGTATAGGGAAGTCCACGTATACAGGTTATTCCAACAGAATAATAAAGAATGAAATAACAGGAGTTCTCTTCATGAATACGAAAGAAATAATACTCCTTACCGTAAAAGAAGAGTATTCCGACTGGTAGGGCGAGGATAATCTTGAAGAAAACTTGCACTACGCTCAAAACTCTAAAGAAATAAGCATCCTATTTATAATTTCTGGTGTGATTTTAATTCTAACTAAACATCCTATTTATAAGAGAATGGAAGGGATACTATTTGAAAAAGAAATCACGGATGAAACAGAAACAATTCACGGATGCTCTATACAACACTACGGGTGATTGAATTTCAATGCAATAATCCACAACAAACAAAAATATAATATATATACATATATTTATAACACATGTTATTTTGCAACAAAACAAAACAACAATTCCCATAATAAACCACCTATCAATTTCTACATCAAACACACACACCTACATTCCCTTATCTCCAAGGCATCTTCCCCCACCCCCCTTTCTTCCTACCACACACACACATTCACACACTAAATTCCATCAACATGTTACTCTCACACACATCACTCTCACCCATATCACTTTCACACACATATATATACACACACACACACGCACACACGCGCACATCATATACCTATATATATAAATTCCCTCCCCTTTACGTAACTCTCTCCCACCCCCATTTCTAAAATTAGTTTTTCAACACATATGGGCCCCACATGTGAGTCCCATTTTTAAATAATTTCTACCAATTATTTTAAAAAATAGATAAATGGGGGGGTCCATAAATACAATAAATACTTCATAAAAACTCCTCAATATTTTTAACAACATTTATTATCATTATTATAATTCACAATATTAATCGACCAGGTCGTTCCCAGGAAAGAGGGGGCTTTCCAATAAGGATTTCTCCCTATTGGCGCGCAATTAGGTGACCAAACCTCTCCTTGGCAGAACTTCTAGACATCGTTAATATTGCAAATAATAATATTAATAACTATGTCATCTCAATTATTGATTTAATAATATATAAAATATCGACAATAATTGAATCAAATAACGTGAGATACTATGCAACAATTACTGAAGCAATAATTAAACAAAACTGAGTGACTTCTCTCGTAAGTATCAATAATCAATACCGTGTGCTACTATGCAACCACGCGTATTCATGTACTTTTAACACCGGGTGTTTCAACAGTTAACGATAAAACTTCCGTCGTTATTTTCATAAAATATTTTTGTCGTTTTTTCAATTCGACAATAATTCTGTTGTGGGATCCACCAATGATTATGCCGTCGTACGAATATTTCCTGTTAAAACAAATATTCCCCGACCAATCGAATATTATATAACAACTTGCGTACTTTGTAAAATTTATAAATATTGCCCACAACTATAACATTATTTCAAATTCATATCATAATATTCAAAAATGATATTTATAAAAAATTCATCTTTATTCATAAAAGTTGGGGTCTTACAATGTTTGCAAAATTGATGAGTGAAATATAATTAGTTATAATAATTTATTATTGACTATTTTATCGCATGATTATGCCGTTATTTAAACACAAATACCGTATTTTATCGTTTTAAGATCATTTGACGGTGAATTATAGTTCAAATTAAAAAGGTGAATTATATAATCTATCTCGGTATCTAATGACCTTAAAAATAATACTAACAAATAATTTATCAGATTAAATAATATTCTAATCAAGAAATAAAATAATTTCTTAGTGTTAAATTATTAAAATCGTACCATCTCATCCATAGTTTTTGGGAAAAGTACAGGGGGACCGGGGTTGCTGACCGGTCTAGCGACGTGAGGAATTTATTTATTTTTTATTGACTTCCAAACAATTTATAATATTTATTGAAATTAAAATTTTTACAAAATTCAGTAATTTAAATATTATTTAGATACATATAAAAAATAAAATTATACAATTCCAATAAATATTATAAATTCCAAATGACACCTAAATATCACTGTAAAAATTCCAGTTCCAATAAATATTCCCCGTAAAAGGATAGTAGTTTTTGTATACAACCGTAGCCTAGGTGTCAAAAGATAGATTTACTGAAATGGACAAAATTACTAAAAAAATAATGGATGTAATGCATTTTCTTTACATGGAAATGCTCATAAGCATTTAACTTTCAACAAGTAATGAAAAATAAAGTCTAGTCTTACAAAGTACAGAAATTACAATAACAGTAACAAGGCAAAGGCAAAGGCAAAGGCAAAGGCAGCATTTTGAGGTTGTAGATTCCAGAAGGATGCTCGACTTGGTCCTTGCAACGGATGACTGCTAGGAGGGATCATCAACTCAGTACAGATTTGCCGTGAAGCATTCTTTGCACTAAGGGGCGTGACAGGACTGACCTTTTAACCCATATACACCAAGCATATGCTGGAAATCTCGAACATCAAGTTTACAATGTGTACTTAAAAAGCACAACATACGATGAATTATTGCTCATAGCATGACCCCTGAGCATTTGGAGCACTTCGTGCATAGTAATTTGTAGCTGGAGCAGCTTGAACACCTCGCCTATTTAACAAGCACCTGAAGTATTGATACCTGGGTAACACAGTCAATGTAGTATTTCCCAAAGTGGTGTTATCGATGTTGCTCCACAAACGCTCTGGAGTTTAAACGAAGAAGAGTATACAAGCATGAGTAGAGAATATTCCAATGAAAAGAACAAACGAAAAACATGCATATACTATATCAATTGGAATTGAACAAAAATAATAGAAAAGTAAAGATCGCATAGAAGAGCAGAAGACAAAAGGATCACAATAAGACATGAAGGATCACATATGCTTGTGTGTCAAATGCAAATGGTACACCTAGGATACGTTTCTGGGAGTATACAATTTTTTTTATTAGTTAACAGTTATGGCTAGGATATGTATTTAGAGTATCCACCATTATCCACAGTGTAGCCGCACACATACGCTGCCCCAAATGGGCATAGTGGTGCTCATAGCTATGGAATGAAGACACCCTCCCTAAAAGTGCACTTGTCAATTACAAAGCATTCTATTAGCAGGAAATTGGAAATCGGAAGGAAAAGAAGAAGACAAAATCCCAACAAGAGCTTACTAGCAGTTTGTCAAACAAACCCATGATGTTTCCTAAGTTGTTGCATAGATTGTTGCTAACAAACGAAAGAGCTAATACTTGAGTAACACTGAGTTGAAAGGATGGATCCTAGCCATCAAAATCTGTTATTTGATGCCACAAGACTTTATATACATCAACACATTCCATGAGAACAGAAAGATTACTTATCAAAATAAAGAGTGGACTAGTTAAAAAAAAGTAGAGAGGACCAAAAAGATAAGTGCAACGACCCGACTCCTGAGACCAAAATGAGGCTCAATCACATCCCAATATCATCAACTTTGGTCATATTGGCCTTCCATATACCCTCCTAAAATGTCATTTGGCAGTAGAGGTAAGTATTATACACACACTAATCAAATCCATATTATAATCAAATCCATATTACCCGATGTGGGACTGGGGTATTACAATAAGTAAATTGCAAATTAGGATAACTCCTAAAAACTTCTCTGCAAACTATTTTGAAGAAGATATCACCATTTTCTATTCAGTAATAAAACTATATACTTAAATTAGGATAATGTGACATGGATAAACTAAGATTTTAGGTAGAATATTCTTGACGATTTAATGACAATTAAATAATCCAATTCATGCTATGGTATCATATGCAACAAGAAGATAAAACCCTAAACACACGAAAAAGAAAAAAAAGACGCATTTGGCATTTGAATCTAATTAATTATTCTTTAAACTCAATTTTTGACAAAGATTCACAGTTAACTATGTAATAATCTAACCTTCTCCATCCCCCATTCCAGCGGAATTTACAGGGGGGAAGAGAGAGAGAGAGAGAGAGAAAGGTTAACCTCAAAATTATGAAAAAACTTATAATTGCACTATACTCCAACATCCAAATATAAGCTTGATCCACCAGCTCCTTTATAAAATCAGTTCAAATCTCAAATATGATAAATTTGTTGGTGCAACTCTAAAATGCCCATTTGATTTTAGCATACCTGCAGCGGCCGCAGCTCTAGGCCATATTGTCTGCTGAAGATTTGACGCATCTGCTGTCTCACCCCACATGCAAACTTCTCCTCCAAGAACTAGTTCTTTCTTGGAAGCATCACTTATTCCTTCCAGTGGATCAGCATTATAAAATTGATCCCAAGGAATATCTAAGTGGTCAAGATACCAAACAGCCTGATTGCTATAAATGCATTTAAAGCCTTTTGCAACAACCTTTGGACAAACACCAGAGCCCAACCTGAGGTAATAATAGAATTATTCATACTTGAACCATAAAACTTCTGACTCGATACCATAGTAAAATTGTAGACATGCATCTGATCAGAAACTCACCAGTTATGCACCACAGTCCGGGGATTGAGTTTATCAGCGAATGTGTTGAATGTTTCTTCCCTAAGATGAGAAAAATCCATGTCACGTTGTATTATCTACATAATAAATATTGTGAAAGTTCAAATGTACATAACAGCATGTTTAGAAGTAATGCTACGTTTGGATCGATGGAATAGGAGGGAGAATGGAATGAATCATTCTATTGGAATGATAAAAATGTTGTTTGGTTTGTTTATTCCAACGGAATAATATATTCCTCCCGGAATGATAGTTAACTTAAAATTTTAATTTTCATTCCTTGAGGGGTGGTCAGGAATAAATCATTTAATCTATTATTTTTAAGTAATTGACAAATATACCCCTAAAGATATAATAGGGTTTTTTTACATATTCATTCAATTCAATCGATCTGCGAACGACGAGAGAGAAGGTGCCGAGATTTGATAATTTTTTCGGAATTTCCATATTTCTATTTCTTCGTAATTTACCCCACTTACCCCCAACCACCCCACCCCACCTCACCTCACCTACCCCACCCCTACCAACCTACCCCACCCACCTACCCCACCCCTACCAACCTACCCCACCCACCTACCCCCAGTCCCACCCACCCCTTACCCACCAACCCACCCCACCACACCCCACCCTACACCACGTATCCCACCCTACCCCCACCTACCCATCCACCCACCCCACCTACCCCACCTACCCCACCCCTTTTACCCCATCCTACCCCCACCTACCCCACCCCACCTCACCTACCCATCCACTCACCCCACCTACCCCACTCCACCCACCCCATCTACCCCAACCCACCTACGCCACCCCCATCTACCCCACCTACCCCCACCCCCTACCAACTTATCCCCACCCAGCCACCCCAACCCACCTACCCTACCTACCAACTCACCCCACCCCACCCCCACCCCCACCCCCACCCCACCCCACTCCACCCCACCCCACCCCACCCCACTCCACCCCACTCCACCCCACTCCCTACTAACCTACCCCCACCCAGCAACCCCAACCCACCTACCCTACCTCACCCCCACCCCCACCAACCCACCCTACCCTACTCCCACTCACCCTACCCCCACCTATCCCACCCCCACCCAGCCACTTACCCCACCCCACCCCACCCCACCCCACCCCACCCCACCCCCTACCAACCTACCCCATCCACCCCAACCTCCTACCAACCTACCCCCATCCAGCCACCCCAACCCACCTACCCTACCTACTCTACCTACCAACCCACCCCACATACCTACCTACCCCCACCCCCTACCAACCTACCCCCACCCAGCCACTCCACCCCACCTATCTTACCTACCAACCCACCCCACCCCTACCACCTACCCCACCCCCTACCAACCTACCCCCACCCAGTCACCCCAACCCACCTACCCTACCTATCAGCCCACCCCACCCCATTTACCCCACCTACCCCCACCCCCTACCAACCCACCCCCACCCCACCCCACCCCACCCACCCCCCCCCCCCCCCCCCCCTCCCCTCCCCTCCCCTCCCCTCCCCTCCCCTTTATTTCTAAGAATTAAATGTGTTCATTTTTAATATAAATTGAATTTAAGTTAAATTTGAACATTTGAGGGTATTTAGGTCACTTTCTAATTATTTATTTCATTCTTAGATGTATTCCTAACATCAACCAAACATGTACATGGAATATTAAAAAAATCATTTCATTCCCTTACTTATTCCATTCCCTCATCTATTCCATTCTCTACTCTATTCCATTCCTTCAATCCAAACGTAGCATAAATGCTACAAGAAACCCCGTTTACCATCAATTCTGTACAGAGAAAATTATTATCGCATGCTAATAACATCTATCTATTAGGTAATATAAAATAACCTTATAATTTTAATTTTCATTGTTCACAGTCCTTCAGAATTGTCTAAAATATATACAACTCTGAAGCTAGTATAATAAGAGAACAAGATAGTTTCTAGAAAGTTTGTTTACACATAACATAAAAACACCAATTTGATACAACCAATGATAAATATCATTTTGGCATAAAATGAGGGCATACCAGTTGACAGGGGTCCAATCTTTTGATATCGCTATTTCTTGGGCTCGGAGTACAAAATATTCATATGCTTCTTGAACAGTCATGTTGCGCTCTTGTAGCCTGCATATGGAATGTCTAAATGTAAATAAAAAGTTCAGTCACAACAATTGTTTGCTTGCCACTCCAAAAGTAGATGTCAAAAGGCTGCCACAGGGAGGGGATAATTTTTTCATATCACAATAAGAAAACTTGCATGACAAGGCCATCCTAACCAAAAAATGGAAGGGCAAAAAAACAGAAAAGTTTTATAAGCAAGTTTTACCATGTTATTAAACCTAATACAAGTAGCCTTTTATTGATTACTTAATTCAATAATCTCAGTGTTCTAAAAAGCGGGCTAGGCAGCACTTAGGCGTTAGGCCCCCTAGGCGCCTCGTCTAAGCCCAAGGCGGCAAAAAAATCCCTCCAAGAAATTAGGCGGGCAGTCGGAAAAGGCGGGGTAGGTAGGCGGACAAGGTGGGAGCCTAGGCTGAGAGTTTTTTATTTTTATTTTAATAACTACCCAAACCAAACCAGATCTTGATATATTTATTTTTCTAATTATTTATCATATTCATAATGCAGATTGTAGCATATCAAATCACAACAAGAAGTGAACAAGATCAAGTCAAAATGGATAATTTTATTATAGTTGTAATTTTTTGAATTTGTACAGTTGTACCAACTTCAAATTAATTATAAATGATGATACATTTATAATATTTAGTTTAATTCAATATAATCATTCAATTTAAGTTTAGTTTCTTAAGTTTTAATATTGAATTGAATTCTTAAAATTTTAAATTTTATTATTTAATAGCAATCTTGTGTATGAATAAAATTAATATGTTAAAGATATGTTAGCCATACTTAGCATATGGTATTTGTCATTTTCTTTAATCTTTATTATAGATTGTTTTGTTTTATAATATTGTTTTGTTTGGATAAATATAAGATAAAATATTAAAATTGACTTAGAATAAAAAATCCCGCTTAGGCCCCTAGGCGCTAGGCCCCCATGCCACCCGCCTAGCGCTTTTTAGAACATTGAATAATCTCCTGTAGTAAATAAAAATTATTGATTTTTATATAATTAAATGTGTCGTGCACTTTAAAAAGTAAAGGGTAATACCATTGCTTCACTTGTGGAGTAGAGTTCCAACAATCTGCACATTAGTAGACCAATTTGAAACAATAAAAATCAAAAGTGGGATACACAATTATCAAAGAATTGTAGCATTAGCAAATGAAAAAGTTATGTGTTCCTAGAGAGAGAAAGATGGAGAAAAAGAGAGGCAAGGAAGTTTAAACTTCTCAAGAATATAAATCAAAATACCAGTTTTCAGGAAGTAAGTGAGAATGGTGTTATTAGAAAGCAGTTTGCTTTTACAGCTGCTTTGTTATAATCAGTTCAATTGTATTGCTGATGCTATGTGTTTCTTGGTTTACACAATCACCATTTTTCAACTCATGAAATCCAGTTATCTGAAGCATTTAGGATGATAGAAATGTAAGTTATGACCATTTCTGGTGAAAAAGTGACAGCTATGATCTAAGAAATATGACGAAATTTTGTTTCCACTCAACAAGGATATTATTAAGAGGTCAGTAAGTATCGTCCATGTCCATTCGATATTAATATTAATATGACAAATTGACTTCTACTTTCTATGTAGGAGTTTATTTGCAGTAAATAGCAGAAATCAATAAGTCCACCATATCTCAAAATGCAGATCAGTGATAATATAATTTACTGACAGAAACTGATTTTCTTTAAAAAAAATCTTCCAGCTAAGGCAGAAGAAAAGTATTTATAAGAACTCCAGAATAATCATGCCATAAAGGACTGGTTAAAGTTATAGCAAGAGAAGCATGACATACTCCAAATGCAAAGAGAGAAAAAAAACCTTGAAATAGCATAGGACCAATATGCTAAGAATTTGTATTTGTTTTTTTAAAATGATTCATATCACCTACTGATTTAAATACAAGTTTGTCTCTTATTGACATTATTTATAGTCTATTCTAGGTTTGCAGTCGGTATAAGCTTGAACAGAAGATCACTCTTATATTGTCTTTCCTTTTTGAGAACAAATTAATTAGCTTGGAGAAGAAAAAGTAAAAAAGGAAGTAGTAATTTCTACATAAAAAAATTGGTGCCAACCTGTATTAACCTCATCCCCACCTAAGTGGAAGAGCTCGAATGGGAAAATTTTTCTCATATCTGTAATAATAAAAATCAAAATCAAGAAGAAAAAAAGAACATTTCAGTACCAGTTAAAAATATAGGAACCTTTTGCAGACAATGGCACTTTCAGAGCTATTGTTTATGGATGAAATCATTAAATATTTTTTGCAAGAATCAGTGTTGCAGAGTACAACTTATGGAAATAAATTTAAGAAAAAAATCGAAAACTTGAGGTTATCAACCAACTATCTAAAACCCATGTACTCTTGGCCAGTTAGTTTTAAAGGAAAAATATCATGTTTTGTAAGCAAGTGGGGATGCCATGAATTGAACACCTAAACAAGGATAGCAACTTATAGGATGTACTCAGTGCTCACCACAAAAGATTGGTAACTGAACAGCATTTTCTTAAGACGGATATCTATATTTTGGTCAGCAAGCAAATTCTCTTACATACTACAGTTATTATTTTTATACAGAAGAAACTGCCTTCCAAACTTGTCGTGAAGATATAAAAAAAATAGATGCATTAGGCATGTGCTGTACTATTCACTTTTCAGTCTTCACCTTTGGTTTGAAACCTATATTCTGCATGCAAGCGTATGATATTCATACAATAGTCCACTTTTTGATCTATGAACCATGACAGTGAGATGGATCAAGCAGCTGGTAACACGAGGACAAAATTGAAGCCCCCTTGGCAACATGGTGGATCTTACTTGACAAAAAAATTTTACCATGAAAAACTTGATGGATGCATAAACAGTTCAAAGAAACAATGCAACACATTGTTTATTATCTAGAAAAAGCAGCAAGTGCACATGCAGTAAAAAAATCCAACCACGTATAGGGAGCCATATTAATGAACTTTAACCTGTCACAATGCCAGAAATCATGTCAAAAGTAGAATTTTTGGAAACGTCCAGAGGCTCTTTACAAGAAGGTGAAGGCCAAAGATTGGGATATCCGACACCCCTGTACAGAAACCATATCAAAGTTTGAAAATTATTAGTTGAATAGTGGCATTCAATATCATTGCACCAAGCAATGAACATAACTATGGGATTCAGTTGACCTATCAAAATGCATTAGACTAAATTTGTAAATGAATCTGGACACTCCTATTGATAATTTTAGTTAGCAGCATTCATATGCAGCTCAGTTAGCTTAAAATTTGGGCTAATTATGTCACCCTAAAACCTTCTCAAATTTTATATTTGAAGCGCAAAAATGTACGTCAGTTGTTCCAAGTTCAGAATGCCGAGGACGGTATCTATTTTACTGTATATGGAACAGATACACAGCCTTATCTACTACACATATTAATTTCAGTGATACCATGATCTCATTTATGCATGGTTAAGTTCCGGAAAGAACTACTCCACCTCCTAAAAAAAGTCATTACTCTATGGCAGTATCTCTCTTGTGTACCAACTCTTGAGCAAGAGAAAATATACTATACACAGACAGATATACAAATTATTTGATCTGTGGGTTTTTGGAGTTTAATGATGCATGATTATGAAAAAATCTGTTCTTTTAGGAAAGATTCTTCGTTCTTCATTTTTTTTGGCAAGTACCGGAATGCATATATTGAAAAAGAGTTATCAGAGAGTTACCAAGCTTTAACCCTTTATAAGTTCCAACAAACACATTAATTTTCCAATATAAATTTTGATTTTCAAGCATTCAAATACAAGAGAAGGAGGGTAGTAAGCCTGGACAACAAAGTGCCTGAGATAGAGAGAGATCAAGCTTACAGACAAGATTGCTTTACCATGATTCCGCATGGCCAGGAACATCTATTTCTGCCATCACATTGATACCTGTCGTAATTGATATTATCAAGATAAAAAGTTGCAATTACAATCCGAAACTCAACGGATAGAAAACTTGTAAATACATTTGGAAAAGCACAAACCTATCACAATTGACAAAAAGAAAAAAAAGACAGGTTTTATGCAAGTCACAAATGCAACTTCTAGCATACTGTTTTAAAAGGGCATGGTATTTGGTTATACAACAAATATTTTATTCACAATTGGTTTATAGAAACTTTAACTAAATTCGAACCATAATAATAACGTACCTCTTGCTTTGGCAAAGCTTCATGCAATAACATAACAAGAAGACATGAAACAGAACATACACCATTAGCATATTGCATAAGGAAGAGGAAAACAAAAGTAAAGAGACCATTGAAGTGCGAAACTAACACCAAACCATAATTATGAACTAAATCCAATATTTAGAGGCAAAAGGCGTATCAATTATGTTTTGGTTATATATATATATATATGTTAGGATATCACAAGTGAGTTGGAGGCCCACATCGGATAAATAGTGAAAGAGTGAAGGATTAATAGGCCCAAGACTTAATAGCTTAAGCTTTTAGGTCAAGTTGGGTTCCAAACATGTATGTTGGTGCCTTGTGTATGCGCACGCAATGCACGGGCTCCCCAGTTCTTCCCCCCAATTCTTCCCCAACAACTGGTATCATTCTTGATGTCCCCAGTTCTTCCCCCACAACTGGTATCACAGATGTTTCAAAAGATACACAATGTAGCCTCTTCAAAAGACACGCGATGGTATGTTGTTCTCACTTGTGAGGGGGAGATTGTTAAAATATTAGAAGTGAGTTTGGAGTCCCACATCGGATAAATAGTGAAAGAGTGAATGATTAATATACATGAATTGGCCCAAGAATTAATAGCTTAAGCTTTTGGGTCAAGTTGGGTTCCAAACATGTATGTTGGTGCCTTGTGTACGCGCATGCGATGCACGGGCTGGCCAGTTCTTCCCCAACAATATATAGTTAAAGTACTCCTTTAGAAGCAAGGACATTAATTTAACTTACAAAACAATACGTCAACTTAATAATTTATTGGATTTAATGAGTTTGGCAATAAAATCATTTTTTTCTCAAATGAAAATTGTATCAATTCACAACAAAAACAAGTCGGCAATATTCGAGAGAATAGTTTAGCCTGAAAAGCATTTATACTAAACAAAATAACAAGTAATAAATTACTTGAGTAAGAACAGAGATCTTACTTAACAATTTCATAAGCATCCTCAACAATGTAGCGCTCCCACATTGTATATGACCCTTTCCACAAATTTGGATATGTAGGTACTTCTAGAGGAAATGACTCCTTGTCTATGATGTGCCAATGAAGGACATTCTACTGAATGCAATTCTTAATGTTAAATTACATGCACATTTATGGGGGAAAAGGAGGGTTGACTAATCAGGCAAGTACTTGCAATATATCAACTGTAAATAATATAATCCAAAAAAATAGGGAAAGTAACATCTCTTACTAGTTTAGCATATGACATTGATTCGATAACATGCTTAATTACATCAATAGGTAAATAGTGCCTTGAAGTATCTGCAAAATATGATAGCTTTCAACATCAATAAAATCTAATATTATAACAAAAATTAGCAAACTTAATTTCCCAGTCAAAGAAAGAATAAATAATTGCCTACCAAGCATAAGCCCACGATATACAAATTTCGGTTTGTCTTTAATGTTCCATGGGGCCTTGTAAACTTGAACAGTTTTAGTTCCATAATCAAAAGCACATATTTGGCTGAATGTCTGCAATTAGAATTGAAGGAAGGAAAAAGAAAGGAACTCAAATTCATCAGTTTAGTCATTCAAGAATGTAATATTTCATTTCTAGACGATAAAAGTGTGTCAAAAACTTTTGTATTAATCAAAAAGGCAATGGTTTAAGAAATAAAGGTATGCTTATTCGACTATGCGTGAGAGACTCAGGTAGAACATGAGACAGCTACTATCATAAGCAGATGAGAAGTTATTTATGACTTATCAAGGAAAAGTCCCTGTGTTGAAATAATTATGGTTAGTGATATGGCAAAATGGCTATTTTAAGGAGAAAAAAATATGTTCCTATAGCTGACACCTGTTTGATATCAATCCTCTCCTTGGATTCCTGGACACGTCTTCCTTCTCATATACTCAGAATGAAAATTCCGCATTTCTCAACCACAACAAAATATCTGTCCATGAATTGTATTACCTAAAAGCATCCATCAAAGTGTTTCAAAGACAATACTTCAATAAGATTTTTTTCTTATCATGGCAAGCATTGACTTCGACTATAAATCAACACTGAACTGGAAGACATAAACCTTTAACTGCCTTTAAGAAAGTTAAATTTAATTCCCAACCTCTTAATATTCTAGATAACAAGAACATGGAGTTATAATCTTTATTATAGAACAAACTAAAATAAATTTTACATATTAAGGGTGATGTCCTCAGCTACCAATATTGGCTGATTGTGCATTTCTGAAAGGCAGATCACCTGTATCATGGTGTCAGGGAGCACAAAGAGGTTCACCCCCTCGCGATAAGCCCTCATTTTGTATCCTTTAAGTACATTTTTTTTTTAAAAAAATCCTTTAAGTACATGTTATGTTACTTGTTCGCATACTTGACCTCATGTCAACACATGCAGCACAGAGTCACAAGAAATCAAGCAGGCATTCTAGAATGTTGATTATGGTAAGCACAAAAATGCAGTTTTCTAGAGAATAGCAAGATATATGTACCATAGTATGTGCTCATATTTGTCACATTTCGTCGTAAATTCATCATAACTCATACATACCTCCAATCCGCGAAGTGCACCATAAACTGTATTTGCCTGCAATGAACAAGTCCCAAGAATACTTAACAAAACCATCTAAACAATATTTATATATCGACCACATGTTTGAGGTCGGAGACACTGAGTCCATGACGCATTCACACAACAGAACATTCAAGAAACTGTCTCACATAACCACTAAAGCCTTATAAATGAGCTTGAAATAATTTCAATACAAAATTGGTGCAATGACTAGCTTCAATTACGAGCAATATTGACAAATTTTAGCAATTAACTAAACCGCTAAAGCGAGCAGATAATTTGATGAAAATAAATGGATTTATTACATTCACGAGCACCTACATAAACAACTACAGATATTCATGATCAGATAGCTATAAGATAAACCAATTTCTTATTTCTCCATACCATAACTATCAGAAATATTCGTTTGCTTAAACAGGTTATACACATCATTTTAGATAAACTAAATAAAATTACCTAATGAAAAAATGATTAGTCTGAATTACCTCGATTGTGACTTCTCCAACAATGGAAGGGCTACTACTCTTCGTCACTAACAAAGAATAGCTCTCATCCACACCAAGCCGAAGCTGTTAAAACACCAAAAACAATTCAACACAAATTATTCAAAAACTTCAAACAATCAATCAAATACCAAAAAAAATAAAAAAAAATCACACCTCTTCGTTATCAGAACGAACAATAATCGTAATCTTATCGATATTATGCACAACTTTGCTTTTTCCCCCAAATAAAGATATTTTAGAGGTGTGCTTGAATATAATTCCTCTGTATCTCTCGAACGCCTCTTTCACAATGACGGAGCCGCCGCCATTGCCGCCTACGGCGAGCGAGACATCGGGATCGAGCAGGAGAGTCTCGTTGCCGAAAGTGAATTGTGAAGGCAACGGCCATAAATGTACCGGAGAATCACCGAGCTGGGAGATTGAAGAAGTAACAAATATAGGAGAGAGAAATACAGAAAAAAGGAGGGAGATGAAGATAATGATTGAATTGAGGTATAAATTTGCAAAATGGATCAACATTTTAAAGAGAGAGAAAAGAAGGAAGAGAGAAATTATGGTTTTACAGCTTGAAAAATACAAATAAATAAGTGATTTAAAGTTAATTAGTTTTGATTAAAAAAAAAATGCTGCTAAGAAGAATAGTGGCTGTAATTTAGTGGTTTTATTATCTATTTTTGAAAAAAACAAAACAAAACAAAACTTGTGGTTTCTTTTTATTAGTTTCTAATTCAATTTGATAGACGTTGGACAGTAAAGCTTATTTCGCGTGAATTCATATTTGACCACACAATTGTAGTCTAAACTGTTTTTTCCTTTGTGTGTGTGTGTGGGGTGTTTGTTTAGATGGCAGATCTTCTGTCCCCAAATTTCATGTCTCTTTATGTCCTTTCACTTAAATTTTGACACATAATCTCTTACTTAACACTAATTAATTTTAAAATTAAATAAAAGAATATGTGTCAAAATTTAAGTGGGGGGACACAAAGGAGACAGAGAATTTGGGAACATGAAATCTGCTCTCGTTTGTTTAGGACTGAAGGGTTGAATTGATCGATCATTAAATATATTTATTTTTTTAAAAAATAATTAAGACGATTTGAAATGATTGATTTAGTTTCATTTTTTTTTGGCTAAATAAAGTTTTTTTTACAATATTAACTATTATATTAAATAAATTTATAACAACTTTGAATTTTTTTAGAGAGGTGAAATAATAAAAATATGTTATTCAGATGTTTCAGACATGTCAATTATCAAACAATTTTTTTTATTCAAATTCAAATTTAGCCCATCTAGATTTAGATTCAGATTCATTTAGTTTTTATCAAACACCCCTTTAGACATTCATTAATACGATCTATTTTTGGTTAATACTTGCACGTGTGTTGCACTTAATACGACATAATTTTAGTTAATAAAAATGTCAAAATAGTTATTAATAAAAATTTTGAAATGTAAAAATTGCTATTAATAAAAATGTCTAAGGGGCTGTTTGTTTAGGATTAAATACATTTTAATGACTGAATTGGTCAGTCATTAAGTGAGTTTGTTTTAGAAAAAAACATATTATTGAATTGAATGGCTAAGTCAGATTTTTTTGGCTGAATGAACAATTGAATAAAGTAAAAAAAATAAAATACTAAAAAAATATTAACTGTTATATTAAGTAATATTAAATAAATTTACAACAACTTTGAATTTTTTCAGAGGAGTAAAATAATAATATTATGTCATTCAGATGTTTAAGACATATTAATTATCAAATAACTTTTTTCATTCATATTCAGATTCAAATTCATTCAATTTTTATCAAACACTCCTTAAGACCACAATTTTTATGAATAAAAATTAATTTTCTCTAAATATCATTTTGAATATTATGATGTGGATTTGATATAATGTTATAGTTATAAATTTTATAAAGTAAGCAAGTTGTTATAAAATATTCGATTAATCGGAGAATATTTGTTTTATCAGAGAATATTTCTACGACGACACAATCATTGGTGGACCCCACAACAAAATTATTTTCGGAGTGAGAAAACGACAGAAATAACTTTTTTAAAAATAACGGCAAAATATTTACCGTTAAACTGTTGAAATATCCGGTGGTAAAAGTACAGTAATATGCGTGGTTGCATAGTAACACACGATATTAATTATTGATGCTTACGTGAGAAGTCACTATGTTTTATTCAATTATTGCCACAGTAATTGTGACGCCCCCAAAATAGGTATACATCACCCATTCTGAGTCGCCAAATACATGGTACAAAATTCAAATACAACTTAATTATACAACTGTCGTGTAAAGTACGACAAAACATAAGCTGGGAGTTTCAACATGAATATTGTCTTATAGACAATATCCAAACTCAAATTCAATATTATTACATTTATTTTTACATTATTTCACAAAATAGTGAGGACTACTAATGCAAACATCTGGACCTTCACTCCATTCTCCGATTAGTCCCAGCTATATTCTCATTTCCTGAAGAGAACAATGAAATCAAAGGGTGAGCTCAACTAGCCCAGTAAGAAATATTATAACTAAGATAATGCAGAATAATTTATCGTTAGCCTTCAACAGTGTTAAACTTATAAAATACAATAGACATCAAGTTTAACTGCAGCGGAACAAGCAATCCATTAGAAGAGTCGAGTAAAGCATGATATCTACTATCTTCTATGATTTAAAAAGTTTATCATTAATTTTATCGCTGAGACTCAGCTTAATAAATAATTCACATCATCAAATCATCCATGCACTACGGCCAAGGATATTCATTAGTATCACAACCACGAATTATCCATGCACTACATGCCAAGTATATTCGTATTTTCATCAATGGTCATGATCATGCCAATAACTATTCATCAATGCACTACGGGCCAATGAGGACTTTTACCACATCATTTGTAACATTACTGTCGTGATTATATCGAATAATCCCTGGTCATAATCATACCAAGTCCATCTATGCATTACGGGTCAAAGATGACTTTTTTAACAATATAAGCATAAGGATGATGACAATGATATAAGAATTTAATTAAAAGAAAGCAAATGATAAATTCTTAAAGATGTATAATTTAATTTATCCAGAATTCAATAATGTCCAAATTGTCAACATGATACTGCTTTGTGGAATAAAATTCAAGAATAATATTGTATCAAAAATGATTTGGACCGAAAAGAAATCAATTTTTATTATGAATAGTACCTCGTGAATTGTACCCCAGCATGAAAAAGTTAAAACTTATCAAGAATGCTCAGAATAATATTTTCATGAAAAGATACTGGATGAAGCGCAAATATCAAGGATATTCTACTAATTTCATGGAGTATAGAAGCCAAAACTTCAAAAAAATGAGTATAGAATTCGAAATCTGAAACAAAATAATATTACTTACATACTACAGAGTATGAAAGAAAATATTATTTCATATGTATACAAAATAAAAATAATATCCCTTACCTTAAAAAGGAGAGTATTCCAACTGGTATAGCGGGGATATTCTTGAAAAAAACTTGAACTGCTTTCTATGCTCAAAACTTCCTTAAACTCTAAAGAAATACGCTCAATATTATAGAAGAAGAATTCTCTGATTCTGGTGTGATTTTCAATTCTAACTAAGCATCATATTTATAGGAGAATGGAAAGGATACTATTTGAAAAAGAAATCACGGACGCACAGTAATTTCAGACGAAATAATTCACGGGCGAAAAAATTTATGACGTTCCCTTTTTTCAACTTAATAATATTATATTCAATAAAATATAATATACTCTATTTTTCCTAAAAAAATAAATCTTATTATAATATATATATATATATATCATATATACATAATTTCAAATAATAATCCCACCCGTGAACAACTTCAGCTTCCTCCATCCCAAAAGTCTTCCACTTGTGGGCCCCACCATATGTCTTCATCATATGTGGGCCCCATTTTTATAATATATAATTATACTGAATAACTTTCTATTGATTATTTTGAAAAATGAGTAAGTGGGGGTCCATATAATAAGTAAAATTTACAACAAATACTTCATAAAATCCCCTCAATATTTTTAACAACATTTATCCATCATTATTATTATTCGCAATATTTAACAACCAAATCATTCTCAGAAAAGAGGGGGCTTTCCAATAAGAATTTCTCCCTATTGGGGCATAATTAAGTGACCAGATCTCTCATCGACAGAACTTTTTAGACATCATCAATATTATAAATAATAATATGAATAACTGTATCTTCTCAATTATTGATTTAATAATATATAAAATATCGACAATAATTGAATCAAATAACGTGAGATACTATGCAGCAATTACTGTAGCAATAGTTGAACAAAATTGAGTGACTTCTCAAGTAAGCATCAATAATCAATACTGTGTGCTACTATGCAACTACGCGTATTACTATACTTTTAACACCGGGTATTTCAACAGTTAACGGTAAAAGTTTTGCCGTTATTTTTATAAAAAGATATTTTTGTCGTTTTCTCATTCCGACAATAATTCCGTTGTAGGGTCCACCAATGATTATTCCGTCATACGAATATTCCCCGACCAATCGAATATAATATAACAACTTGCGTACTTTGCAAAATCTATAAATATTACCCATAACTATAACATTATATCAAATTCACTCCTTAATATTCAAAAATGATATTTATAGAAAATTCATCTTTATTCATAAAAGTTGGGGTTTTATAACCTTCCATTCTTATGAAATTTCTCCCTCGAAATTAAGGTACATACCTGGTATGTCGAAGAGGTGAGGATGCCTTGATTTCATTTTAGATTCTAACTCCCAGTTCATTTCCTCAACATCATGGTTTCTCAACATCATGGTTTAACAGGAATCTCTTCATACGTTAAATCTTCCACTATTTTGTCCGGTTCTAACTCAATAATTTGGTTCAGGTCTTCCACATATTTACGTAACATGGATATGTGAAAAACATTATGAACACGAGACATTCTTGGCGGTAAAATGAGTCTATAGGCCATAGTTCCTACTCGGTCAAGGATTTCAAATGGGCCAATGAATCGAGGATTGAGCTTTCCTCTCTTTCCAAATCTCGTAACTCCCTTCCATGGAGTAACACGTAATAACACATGTTCCCCAACATTGAATTCCACGTCCTTCCGATAAAGATCAGCATAACTCTTTTGTCGATCTTGTGAGGTTTTTATACGTTGCCGGATCATTTGAATCTTTTCCGTAGTCATGCGTACCAATTCTGGTCCCAACAACGTTACTTCACCCACCTCATCCCAGCATACTGGAGAACGACACTTTCTTCCATAGAACGCCTCAAATGGAGCTATGTTGAAACTTGTTTGATAACTGTTGTTGTAGGAGAATTTCACTAATGGAAAGAACTTGTCCCAACTTCCTTTGAAGTTAAGGACACAGAGTCTTAATAGATCTTCAAGAGTTTGAATAGTCCTCTCTGACTGCCCGTCCATTTGAGGATGATATGTCGAACTAAATCATAAATTCGTGCCCATAACTTTTTGCAAACTAACCCAAAATCGTGAAGTGAATCTTGGGTCTCGATCAGAAACTATGGATACTGACATACCGTGTAGTCTTACAATCTCATTTATGTACATACAAGCAAGTCGTTCAAGTGAATAAGTTTCTCGTATAGGTAAGAAATGAGCAGACTTGGTCAATCTATCAATAATGACCCAAATTGCATCTATGCCTTGAGAAACTTTGGGAAGACCAGTAACGAAATCTATGGTAATGTGCTCCCACTTCCATTCTAGAATTTCAAGTGGTTGCAATGGACCTTTTGCCACTTGATGCTCCGCTTTGACACGTTGACAAGTTAAACACCTTGAGATAAACTCCGCGATCTCTCTCTTCATATTGCTCCACCAAAATGTATGTTAAAGATCACGATACATTTTGGCACTCCCAGGATGGATTGCAAACGGTGTGTTGTGCGCCTCCATCATGATTTTATACTTTAGGAACACAAAGTCTAGAGCTGGCTCGTAGTATTCCTTCTTCATTTATTCTTGCTTCTTGAATAGCACCTTCTTGCACTTTTTTCCTCATACGCATCAGCTCCAGGTCTTTAACTTGAGCAACTTTAACTTTATCGATTAAAGTCAGTTCTACTCGTATGTTTGCCATAATCACGTGGGTCCCTGGAGTCTTTAACTCTATCTCTATCCTTTGCAAGTCATACAAAATGGGCCTTTGCGTTGACAATAACGCACTCGTACCTGTATATGATCTTCTACTCAATGCATCAGCTACCACGTTCGCTTTTCCAGGTTGGTATTGAATGGTATTATCATAATCTTTCAACAGTTCAAGCCAACGTTGTTGCCGCATGTTGAGTTCCTTTTGGGTGAAGAAATATTTGAGGCTTTTATGATCCATATAGATCTCCATTTTCTCACCATACAAGTAATGCCTCCAAATTTTAAGTGCGAAGACAACATCTGCCAACTCTAGATCATGAGTAGGATAATTCCTCTCATATTCTTTGAGTTGTTGAGAGGCATAGGCTATGACTTTCCCATGTTACATGAGAACACATCCTAACCCTTTGCCCGAAGCATCACTGTAGATGACAAATCCCTCCGAGCCAGATGGTATTGTCAGAACAAGTGCTGAAATGAGTCTACTCTTGAGTTCTTGAAACTCTTCTCACATTCCTCGCTCCAACCAAATTTTGTATCTTTTCGAGTCAGCTGAGTTAATGGAGTAGCAATTCGAGAAAACCCTTCTACTAATCTCCGATAATAACCAGCTAAGCCGAGAAAGCTACGTACTTCGGTCACTAATTTAGGTTGCTCCCAGCTTTAAATTGCTAAATCTTTGCCAGGTCAACATATATTTCGTGATTTGATATTACGTGCCCAAGAAATGCTACTTCCTGAAGCCAAAACTCGCATTTCTTCAGCTTGGCATAGAGCTTATTTCCACGAAGCTTTTGGGGTATTAGCCTCAAGTGTTGCTCATGATCTTCATGACTTTTGGAGTAAATGAGGATGTCATCAATAAAGATAACCATAAAAAGATATAAATATTCCTTGAATACTCGGTTCATCATATCCATGAAGGCAGCATGAGCATTAGTCAATCCAAAAGACATGACTAGGAATTCATAATGCCCGCACCGAGTTCTAAAAGCCGTCTTTGGAATGTCATCAGTTTTAATCTTTAACTAATGATATATAGAACGAAGATCGATCTTTGAAAAGAATTTGGGGCCTTGCAACAGGTCAAACAGGTCATCAATACGAGGCAACGGGTACCTATTTTTTATGGTGACATGATTAAACTCTCGATAATCAATACACAGTCGCATACTCCCATCTTTCGTCTTTACAAATAGAACAGGAGCACCCTAAGGAGACGTACTAGGACTAATGAAACCGATGTCTAACAATTCATACAGTTGGATTTTTAACTCCTGAAGTTCAATAGGAGCTATTCAATATGGGGCTTTGGAAATGGGTTTTGTACCGGGTTCAAGGTCGATACAAAATTCAATTTCACGCTCTGGGGGTAGTCCAGGAAGTTCTTCAGGGAATACGTCAAGAAATTTATTAACAATTGAAATATCATTCAAAACTGACTTATTTTTGTTTAAATCCGTGACATGAGCTAAGAGAGCTTGACATCCGATTTTCAATAAACGAATAGCTTTATGGCTTGAGATGACAGTGATTGATTTTAATGGTTTGGTTGCTTGAATTCGCATAATAGGTTGGTTAGGAATATGAAAGCTAACAACCTTACGAAAATAATCAATTTTTGCATGATGAGTAGTTAACCAATCAATCCCTAGAATTACATCAAATACAAGTATTTTCAATGAAATAAGATCGACAGGTAATGTGAGGGTACTGATTTGAACCAAACAAGACTTATAAACAGTGGATGTAATGAAGGTTTCTCCCAACGGAGTTTCAATAGATAAGTCAAAGTCTAATTTCTCCGGTGTCAAATTTAAACGTTAAGTGCAAGTAGGAGAAATAAAAGAATGGGTAGAACCAGTATCAAATAAGGGATAGACTTCGCTAGAATTTATGATTAGCTTACCCGTGATAACCTCGTTCGGGTTCCTTGCTTTCTGGGAGGTTACGACAAACGCTCTCCCTTAAACTACTATTTTTGACTTTTCTAGAATGGCTTTTGGTGCCTCTATCCCAGCTGGACTTGGTTTTCCTGTACGACAAAATCTAGCTAGGTAACCTTCTCTTCCACAATTGTAATACGTTTTGTACTGTTGCGCACAGTTTGGACTGATGTGTCCTTCCCCTCCACATTTAAAACATATGATAGGTGGTCGTTCTCCTTCTTTAACAACGAGTGCTGGTGCTGACGTCTTTCCATCATTGTTTAATCTCCTCTTCTTGAAATGTCCACTTTTATTGTCTTGGCCATGATTACCACCGAAGTGGTTACCATTTCTGGCATGTTGATTCCCTCCACGTTTGTTGTCACCGCTTCGATGACTGCTACCACTGGTATTATCATTTTGTCGGCTGTTCTCTTTAGGTTGATTTGACTCATTATCGCGCTCCAACAACTGAGCCCTATTTACAACATCTGAATATAGACAAAGTTTGTGAAAAATTAGGTATTGACGCATCTTGGGCTTCAAACCTCACAGAAACATTCGCGTCATCCTTTCCTCATTATCAACTAAGTGGGACGTAAACCAGGACAACTCTGCAAACTTAGCTTCGTACTGAGACACGGACATATTGTTTTGCTTCAATTTGATGAACTCTACCTCCTTCATGTGACGAATACTTTGAGGAAAGTACTTGTCATTGAATATTTCTTGAAACTTCTCCCAAGACATCTTCAGTGAAGCAGGCTGAGTAAGCTTTACAGATTCCCACCAATAATCTGCCTCTCCTCGCAACATGAAAGTGGCAAAGGGAACCTTTTACTTTTCAGAGCATCCCAAGACATCAAATATCTTGGTAATCTGCTTTATCCACGTCTCTGCCTTAAGTGGTTTTGGCTCTCCCAAAAACTCTGGTGGTCCCAGCTCCTTGAACTGCTTAGCGGTGACCGTCCGAGAGTTGTCAGTGTTTCCACCTGCATTTTGGAAAGGAGTCTCTCTCGCCTGATGTTGCATGAATTGCAGAAAGCCCCTAAACATTTTGTCATTCATCATTTTGTCGGTGTTTTGTTTGCATGAGGATTGTTGCCTTCCTGATGCACATTTTCCGGGTTATTGATCGTTGGTGATTCAACGGTCTCATGTGCTCCATTGCTAGTCTCAACATTCTCGGATGTCATTATCAAATATTGCCACAAAACAAGGGTTAATTGACATGCAACATATTATCCCTATATTCTGACCGACCAATTAAATAACAATTAAACTTAGGTAGGACATACTAGCGAAGGAATTGCCCGACTCTCCCCTCCTAGTTCTAGTCTCACATCTCAGCCAAGGATCATATCCCTAAGCTTTGATACCAATTGTGACGCCCCCAAAATAAGTATACATCACCCATTCTGAATCGCCAAATACATGGTACTGAATTCAAATATAACTTAATTATACAACTGTCGTGTAAAGTACGACAAAACATAAGATGGGAGTTTCAACACGAATATTATCTTCTAGACAATATCCAAACTCAAATTCAATATTATTACATTTATTTTCACACTATTTCCAGAAATAGTGAGGACTACTAATGCAAACATCTGGACCGTCACTTCATTCCCCGACTAGTCCCAGCTATATTCTCATTTCCTGCAGAGATCAATGAAATCAAAGGGTGAGCTCAACTAGCCCACTAAGAAATATTATGACTAAGATAATACAGAATAATTTATCGTTATCCTTCAACAGTGTTAAACTGATAAAATACAATAGACATCAAGTTTAACTGCAGCAGAACATGCAATCCATTAGAAGAGTCAAGTAGAGCATGATATCTACTATCTTCTATGATTTAAAAAGTTTATCATTAATTTTATCGCTGAGACTCAGCTTAATAAATAATCCACATTATTGAATCATCATTGCACTACGGCCAAGGATATTCGTGTTTCCATCAATGGTCATGATCATGCCAATAACTGTCCATCAATGCACTACGGGCCAATGAGAACTTTTACCACATCATTTGTAACATTACATTCATGATTATACCGAATAATCCCTATTCATAATCATACCAAGTCCATCTATGCACTACGGGCCAACGATGACTTTCTTAACAACATAAGCATGAGGATGACGACAATGATATAAGAATTCAATAAAAAGAAAGCAAAGGATAAATTCTTAAAGATTTATAATTTAATTTATCCAGAATTCAATAATGTCCAAATTGTCAACATGATATTGCTTTGTGGAGTAAAATTCAAGAATAATATTGTATCAAAAATGATTTGGACTGAAAAGAAATTAATTTTTGTTATGAATAGTACCCCGTGAATTGTACCCCAACATGAAAATGTTAAAACTTATCAAGAATGCTCAGAATAATATTTTCATAAAAAGATACTGGATGAAGCGCAAATATCAAGGATATTCTACTAATTTCATGGAGTATAGAAGCTAAAACTTCAACAAAATGAGTATAGAATTCGAAATCTGAAACTAAATAATATTACTTACATACTACAGAGTATGGAAGAAAATATTATGTCATATGTATACTGAATAAAAATAATATCCCTTGCATTAAAAAGAAGAGTATTTCAACTGGTATAGCGAAGATATTCTTGAAGAAAACTTGAACTGCTTTCTACGCTCAAAACTTCCTTAAACTCTAAAGAATTACGCTCAATATTATAGAAGAAGAATTCTCTGATTCTGGTGTGATTTTCAATTCTAACTAATCATCCTATTTATAGGAGAATGAAAAGGATACTATTTGAAAAAGAAATCACGGACGCACAGTAATTTCAGACGAAATAATTCACGGGCAAAAAAATTTCTGACGTTCCCTTTTTTTTAACTTAATAATATTATATTCAATAAAATATAATATATTCTATTTTTTATAAAAAAAACTTATTATATATAATATATATATATATACATAATTTCAAACAACAATCCCACCTGTGAACAACTTCAGCTTCCCCCCTCCTAAAAGTCTTCCACTTGTGGGCCCCACCATATGTCTTCATCATATGTGGGCCCCACTTTTTATAATATATATATATATATACATACTGAATAAATTTCTACCGATTATTTTAAAAAATGAGTAAGTGGGGGTCCATATAATAAGCAAAATTTATAACAAATACTTCATAAAATCCTCTCAATATTTTAACAACATTTATTCATCATTATTATTATTCACAATATTTAACAACCAGATCATTCCCAGGAAAGAGGGGGATTTCTAATAAAAATTTCTCTCTATTGACGCGCAATTAGGTGACCAAACCTCTCCTCGACAGAACTTTCTAGACATCATCAATATTGCAAATAATAATATGAATAACTGTATCATCTCAATTATTGATTTAATAATATATAAAATATCGACAATAATTAAATCAAATAACGTAAGATACTATGCAGCAATTATTGTAGCAATAATTGAATAAAACTGAATGACTTCTCACGTAAGCATCAATAATCAATACCGTGTGCTACTATGCAACCACACGTATTACTGTACTTTTAACACCGGATATTTCAACAGTTAACGGTAAAACTTTCGCCGTTATTTTTATAAAAAGATATTTTCGTCGTTTTCTCATTCCGACAATAATTTCGTTGTGGGGTCTACCAATGATTGTGCCGTCATACGAATATTTCCTGTTAAAACGAATATTTCCCGACCAATCGAATATAATATAACAACTTCAGTACTTTGAAAAATCTATAAATATTATGCACAACTATAACATTATATCAAATTCACTCCTTAGTATTCAAAAATAATATTTATAGAAAATTCATCTTTATTCATAAAAGTTGGGGTCTTGCAGTAATTGCTGCATACTATCTCATGTTATTGATTCAATTATTGTCACAATATTTTATATTATTAAATCAATAATTGAGACAAATCAATTATTCATATTATTATTTGTATTATTGACGATGTATAGAAAGTTCTGTCGAGAAAAGGGGTTTGGTCACCTAATTGGCAAGGTGAGTGCATTGATTTCATACAAGTTAATTTATCCAACACATGCAGACTGCTGCTCATTGTCCTTCCCTGATGCATCATACGTAACAACTAGATTGTTATAGACCCCAAATTTATCCTTATGACATGGTTCATATTTTGCTCCAAATGTAGACCCGTAAAAATTCCTTCCCTGTTCTATTATCAAGTAATCATCAGTACATATGCCTCCCAGCAAGGAGCTCGTTAGAAACCAATATGGAACACCAAAAGAATGTGCGATTGAATAGTGTATTTCTACTACCACACAATATACCAAACCAATTGACGTCTCAAGTTGGGAATATGACAAATTTCCAGCGAGCAATATAACTAGGCTGATTGACCACTATTCAGAACAACCCATAACTTCAACTTGTACCAATAACTACTTGAGTCAATTTATAAGTTATAAAATAAGTCACAGGAACACTTAGAACAGTAAAAAAACTACGTAAAAATTGGTTTGATCAACTTATAAGTAGCTGTCAAGCAGATTAAATATTAATATTTAGCTCGAGTCCTCTTATTACTTCATTTCTTTTTCTATTATTTTGTTGTAATTTTTTATTTATTTAATTTTATTTTTTGGTACTAAGTCCTTACTTCTTTTTACTTTCAAAATATTATTTTTTATTATGATTTCTTATTTTTGGAATCAGGGGAAATTATGGATGACAAGAGCTTCTAGAGTTCGATCTTCCGTTTGGAAAGTTGGCAATAAACGCCCAGGTATTCCCGATATCTGCCTGTGAATATGTGAAATTTCATTCTCTTGTGTGTGGTTATTATTTTTCTTTTGTTAATATTTTCAACTACATTGGTTAAACTTTGTCAGGTTACAATGCAAGTGATTAAATTTTGGGTGGGGGTGTTTGCCATGTATTAGGAATGGTTGGTTTATTGTAATTAAATTTTGATTTGTTATCTTTTTTTCAGTGATTAAATTAAATGGGTGGGGGGCTTTTTCCTTTTGAATTGTTTCTTGTATAGATGTACATCATGTACACATTGATCCAACACTAAAGCCAAAAATTAACTACAAAGATGGGATTATAACACTTCTCCAACGATAACTCCCTACAAGAGAGAAGGGTAAAGGCCAAAGATGGGAGATATTTACCAGGCACTAAAATTAAAAGAGAACTATAAAGAAAGACGAGAATCGATAGACAGACTTGGATTCTTCCGCTAATACACGCTTCAGTGACAAGAGAATTGCTCTATTCAGAAAATTGAGTACCCCCATCAAGCTTTGATGCAATCAGCTTGTCTAAAAACAAAGCCAACTTCCCATTAGTTGGATGGACCATCTTTGCAGGCAATGATGGACCTTCAACATTATTGATTGCCCTGTGCACCACCTCAGCTTTGCTGCTCCCTGTTATAACCACGACCACATTGGTCGAGTAGTTGATTACAGACTCAATGATAAAAGTCACCCACTCCTCTTTCTCATTAAACACCGAGTGATTAGGGAATAGTGAGGCAATATAACCATAAGAGCCCATTCGGAGACGAATTAGGTCAAACTTGGGGAAGTCACTGATCTCGAACACACCAACTATTTGGTCCTTACTAGTTGTCTAATGACAAACTTGTTCTCAGCAGCAGCAACTTCCTCTGTTAACAATGAATCATTTATAGAATATACATGAGTCCGAGCAATAGGCACCTGAAAATAAAAAACATATATAATTACGTAGGCATTTGGGTAAAAGGAACAGTGTCAGAGTAACTCAGAAATCGACGCAGAAAACTGCTCCTCTATGGTTGAGAATTTGGAAGAACAATAAATGACAAACCTAAAAAAATAAATATAAAAAAAATTCATAGGTTATAAAATCATTGAAGATTTTTTAAACAATAAAAAAAGTTGGATATACTTTCAATTGATACGATAAGAGCATAAGTAAAATTCTCTAATCGTGTGCTTGTCCCACAAACCTTCACAACTTCCATAAGGGGGCAACTTCCTACATAGTATTCACCTATACCACGAAAAAAGAGTAAAACAAGAGGATTATTTCAGTACATTGTTCAACAACCATTATTGTCCTGTTTTTACCCGTGTGCATCAACTTCCATACTATCACACACTACAAGAAATCACACATTTTATGATGAAATTTTTGCCACGCATAAAATTTTGTCATAATTTATTAATTAATAATTACGAAATTCATAATCGTCACTAAAACTTTTGCTTTTGTGATGACTTTTACTTTTGTTACTATTAATCATTTATATCGTCACTAATTTACACATTTGATAACGATTAAAAATTTTTTGTCACAAGTTATTTTGGAGGTAAAATTTCGTACCAAAATTTTAGAAGGAAACCTTTTAGTGACATTTTGTAATAATTGATGACAATATTTATTGTCACAAAATATTTCTTTCGATGACAACATAATAGTTTATCATTAATTATTTGTAAAATTTAGTGACATGTGCTTTCGTCACTAATGTTCACATTTAGTGACGCCAAATACAAATTCGTCATAATTTTATTTCGAGACAAAATTTTGGAGGGAAATTTTTTAATTTCAAAAAAATAATAATTTATGACAATTTGTATTGTCATAAATACCAATTTTATATGACGAGATAATAGTTCACTAATTAGATGCGTGGATAAGTGACAAAAATTATTCGTCATAAATCCTTATATTTAGTGACAAAGTACGTAATATCGTCACAATTTTATTTGGAGGCAAAATTTTTCTAAAAAATTTGGAGGAAAATTTTTTAAAGATGAAAAAAAATATTAATTTATGACAATTTGTATCGTCACAAATACCAATTTTATATGACGAGATAATAGTGCGTCACTAATTAGCTGCGTGGATAAGTGAAAAAAATGGTTCATCATAAATTGTTATATTTAGTGACAAAGTATGTAATATCGTCACAATTTGATTTGGAGGCAAAAAAAATTTAAGAACTTTTGAAGGTAAATTTTGTAAAGATAAAAAATTAATAATTTATGACCATTTTTATTATCACAAATACCAATTTTATATGACGAGATAATAGTATGTCACTAATTAGATGAGTGGATAAATGACAACACTGGTTCGTCATAAATTTTATTAATTCCACTACAAAAAAATGGACATTTGGCAACGATTTATTGGGCAACGACTTGTAAAGTCGTTGCCAAAAATGTATATTTAGCAACAAAATTTTTCATTTGTTTCAGTTTTTAAAAGGCTTTCATTTTTCGTAACGAAATTCATAGGTTGGTGCAAAATTTTGTTGCCAATTTGTTAGTGGGAAAAAAACAATTTTCTACCTATTTAATTTTTTTGTTATCAATGTTATTTCTCCTCATCTTCGGCAAAAAAATTATTTTTTGCTATATTTTGTATCCTAATATGGGCTACATTCATTGTCAACAATTTTTTTTCGTTGCGTATTTCGTATAATTTTTTGTAACGACTAGTAAATTGTTATCCAATATTAAGATAAACCCAATAAGCATGTTTCGACCCTTTTTTTTTTCAAAACGAATCATTTTTCATTTCCAAATTATTATTAATTTGGACGCAAACTTATACAGTGAAATATTTCACTTTCTCTGTCTCAAAATAAGTGTCTAATTTTAATTTTTTGGTCAGATTTATAATTTTTGAAATTAAAATTGAGCACATATAGATATAATATTTTCTAATTTTAAAAAATTTAAGTTTGTAGTAAATTAAATGTAATTTATAATGACCATATTCTCTCACTTATAATTTTTTTTAAAAGTAATTAATTTCTAAAATAATTTATATGAATTTTTTCTTGTAACTCATTTTTTACATATATAAATTTTGACACACAAAACGGGAAAAAGCACCTTTATCTCATTGTGATCGTCGTGTTTTAAGCAATTAGTCACTGTAGTTTAAAAAAATTCAATTGGCCACAGTGTTTTTTAAAAATTGTTAATCAAGCCATTTCGTCCAATTTTAATCACAGACATTAAAAAATTGAACCAATTTTCCTACGTGGCTTTTGAAAAAATAAAATAAAATAAGTTATTTCCTACGTGGCAAGCCAGTCAGCCAAATTCCTAATACTTGTAAATTGAAAAAAAAACACCTTTACCCCCATTGTGTTCGTCGAGTTGTAAGTATTGTGTGACACCCCCAAATCCGGGTACTTTCATTTTTGCAGGATTTGGTGTTCACTATACAAATATCATCTATCTATCTACCTATAAATAAAAATAAATCATGCAATAGATATAATTAAATAAATAAATATCCCCTTATGGGGTTACATCATCTGTATAAAATAAAATCCAGGTCATTCTAACCTTAAACATTTGTGTGGAATCATAAACAATAACAAGTTTTAAATAACATCAAGTGTAAACATAAATACATAATAACAACAAGTCTTCTTCATTTGTTAACATTGTCCTTGCCTTTACTAGTGGAAGGCTCGTCTGATCTTTCGTTCTTAACTGCAATGTTATTATTACGCAAGAGTGAGCACGATTGCCCACAAGTATAACAATATAACAAATGAATAATAACATGCAAATAAATCAAAGACTTCTGAAATAGGAAACTTAGCTTTTGAATCAAGAATAAATAGCAAGAGACAAAAGAACTTCTGAGGGTCATAAGACCTTGAACTATATCCTAGGTTGTCAAGTGTTTATACTTGAAACCTTTAACAGTCATAAGACTATGGACTCTTCTTCTCGTACTTAAGGGGATTAGCCCTTAGTACCATACTATGCGTAATATCTTAACGCTAACACATAAGTAATCCCCTATACAGGGTTGTTCATCTCAGTTTGACATTAGAGTCCGCACCAAAGGAAGTTTGGTTTGGATAATTCATCAAGGGTTCTGAAATTTAGAACGCTCATCAAATATGAACTAGTCGAATCATTAAGGGTTCATTAGTCTAACAAAGTTCAACAGTAACTGATAATTTAAAATTGAATAGAAATCTCAAAAGGTATACAATAGAATAATTATTGCATAGCAGAATCATACTTTGAAAGATTAATACATTTTAATATAGGAAAATGGACTTGATCAATAATCACGAGAATTTGCTCGATGTAAAGAGACGACTTATAAGTTCATATAAAGATAACGAGTAGGGTTAGGAAACTTGCCTAATGCGTAGATTACGCATTAATTATACTCGTTCCTTGATTTAAATCCTACATATCATTTACGTTCATAATACCAGTCAATTATAACATACTAATTATCACAATTTCATTCTTTTTGTCTACTCGAATATATTACTATACTTAGATAAATTACTACACTCATTGTCACATAATTAACACTTCATGAACAATAAGCTAACTATGTATTCAATCATTCAATTCACATATAAATGTGTTATTGACATGTTAAGAATTTATTTTAACACCTCATTATATGTCTAACATGTTTTTATGATCATTAGATTAAGTTACTAACACATTGCTAGACTTGAACATTTAAAAACTCATTTCTGGACCATTTTGCTAAGTGGCGCTGCGACGCCACAGTTAGGCTTATTCTTGGCGCTGCGGCATGGTCTTTTGCGCTGCGGCGCGATGGCACTGCGGCGCGAGTCTTAAGGCAAAGAGTTGGCGCCGCAGCGCGAGACTCCAGTTTCAATTCTGCAATTCGCAAAAATTGCAGAACATGGCCAAAAAACTCCAATTAACTTATTTTTGCACGAATGTAGACATACCCAAACATTATAATATACAAATAACTAATACTCAACCCTTCAAGCATGATTTCAACAAGTTAAAACACATAATTACATAATTAAAACATGGAAATTTCTCTGTTCTTGATGTTCTTGAATGTTTTGAACATAAAACATGAAAATTAACACTACGGATTCATTATAACACCAAATCCATCCATTCAAGTTTTGTTTTCATCGTTTTAGCATGCATAATCATATACAAGTGTAAATTTTACAAAACAATTTATGTTTGACATATTAATTTTACGTATAAGGGTCATATGGCCATATTCTATACTCTGTAATTTTTGAAATAACAACATACGTTATAATATTATGAAATTGATGATATGGAGCCATCTAATACATAGGAAAACACATCAAAACAATATCGTAACACATATATGCACATAATCTTTACTCTTTCCAATTTACAGAGACTTTACAGAAAACTTAAAAGCCATATTTATAAAAACTTTAATAACGTAAATAAACTGGGTTGAAGAAATTACCCAAAGCGTAGATGAGTAGAATTGAAACCCTTCTCAATTAATTCTTCAATCACACAACTCACAATCTCCCTCAACAATTTCTCAAACTCTCTCTGTGATGCTTTGCCAGACATAGAAAATAAAAGACATAAGACGTATATAATGAAAGTGGACTGACGCGTTGTGGAGGTCAGTTACCCATCATGGGTTAACTGCCCTCAACCTCCACTAATGTCATGTTTGGCTAGCCTTAAAAGGCTTATACCCAATTAATTTAATTAAACTTTTATAATATAGTTTAATAATGTCACACCCTTTTATAAAATAAATCAATATCTTATTTAATTTATTTTAAATAACATATAATAATTTCTCATGAATTCACATAGTCACATAATTCAATTTCTCATTTATTAACTAAGCCAAATTATTAAATCTCTAATTAATTATAAATTAATTAAAATAACATTAAGCTTATTAAATATTTCTTTTTAATTCAATAAGCTCACATAAATACATACTTCGAATAATAAAAATTCTCCACATTAATTTAATAAATATAACACATATAATTAAATTAATCTACCACAATTTCACCAATTAATTATTTAATCTAATAATTAATCCATCGAAAATATTTATTCAATCCAATAAATATAAAAATTAAATTACAAAATCTCAGTTGTCACATCTTTCCCCCCTTAAAAGGATTATGTTCTCAGAATCACAACTCAAATAATTCGTTCCGTTACATATTGAGCCACTGTACTTTAAAAAATATAATTGGTCCACTGTGATTTTAAAAAAAATGCTTAATTGGGCCATTTCGTTAAATTTAGTGGATGTCTGTTTATTTATTTCTTACATGACATTTAAAAAAAAGAAATTCAAGGAAATGACGTGAAATCAAATAATCAGACACACGTGGATTTAGTATGCATATGCTAAAAATGAGGTAGAAAATATTTATAATATGTATAATATTAATAAAAATTAATATTATAATGTTTATAATATGTATGTTTTATTTTAAAAATAAAAATAAAAATAAAAATACTTTTATGTTTTAAAACACGTATAAAATTCTTTTAAAATACGTATAAAATTCTTTGCGTATACTATCAGCCTCAAATTCCAACCCAAACCCCTTATTTCATTATGAAGTAATTTCGCCACATTTCGGTCGGTATTATCAATTTTTTTTCACCTATTTGGGTATGTTTATCGTTGAATTGGGGTTTGGTTGTTGATATCCCTCTTCTCTTCATTCTTAGGTGATTCTCAAAAGTTCCAATGCCTATAGGTATTATCGATTTTGTTCTCTGATTTCACTAGTACAAAATTATAAAAAGACAACATTTAAAAGATGACATTTTTATAAAAAATGTTGTGGTATTTTTTTATATAATATTTTTTAATAAAACGTTGTAGATATATATAAAAAATGTTATTTATTTATAAGGGTAATTTTTTATTTTAAATAGATAATGTTAAAAAAAGCGATATCTATGTAAAAAAATGCAATTTGAAATGGAACGTGGAAGGAGTACTTTTTCTCTCTCGTTTCTTCCTCTCATTCTTTCTCTCCTATTTTCTCTCTCTAGCAGCAGCGGATACGACAAACCCTCGTCCCTTCGTCGCTCCCTCGCCAGCGACATCCTCCTCTTCCTCCTCCTTTATCTCTCTCTTGCTCTCTTACAGTAGATCGATAGTGTAACACCCCCTTTCCCAAAAGGAAAAAGGGATGTCACGCACAAACATAATAAATACAAATCTCTAATAAAATTTAATACCAAATGTCACATACTCCAATTTAAATAGAATGAACTCCACATTTACATAGTCTCTACTAAGAATAAATAAATATCAAAATAGACCCCAAAACATCCAGTTACAAAATCTTAGGAAAATCAAGTCTAATAATAATCTCAAAAGCTAATCTGCTCATTTGGATCAAAGGTAGCTCTCATCCCACAAATCCTGATCACCCCTGATTACCTGCCGGAAAAAGACCACAGCGTGAGCCAATTGCATAGTACGGATATGAAGATGAATAAATATATCACAATAAGTAATGAATCTAAATGAGTTGAATAAATGAACACATGTGAATTACAAACCAATTATGAATATATCAAAATTTGAGAGTCCATTTACAAATGACTAACACTGTCAGTCGAATAATTTTAGCCAAAAAATCTCAAACAAATAAGGCTGAATCAAATAGTTGTAAGATAACAATTTCATACTGAGCTCAAATACAAATAGCCAAAGCCTAACAAAATACATCGATACCATGATGTATACAAATCAAATCGGATAGTACGCACGACATATACGTCACTAATCCGTCAAACAAATCGAATCAAATCAAATACTGGGTCGACCCATACGTATCCTGAACAAATATATCAAATGGCCAAAGCTCATACCCATAGCATACAAAAGGATACGCCGTGGACTGATCACACCGCCACGGAAGGTGTCATGCCCTTGTGTCAAAAGGACATGTCTGTGGTACCCCCACAGGTGGTTAGCTCAAGTATACCCTAAGGATCAAACTACAAAATGTAAGCCAAAAGGGGTTCAAATCACAAGGTTTACATAACCATATTCAAATGAAATCGAATTATCAAATACAAAAAATATTAATTATCCCAATATATCAATGATCAAAAATAACTCCTGAATGTGAACAAAAATATACGAACAATGGTACAAATGAATAAAGTCTCCAAAACATATTGACACGATTAACTAGTTTCAAGAGTACAAATACGAATTAAAATATCAACGCCAAAACGAAATTGTCTCAATAATTTTCACAACAAAGAATAATCCGGAGGGGCAATACCAAATCTCTAAACGAATACAAAACGAACGAATTAAATTTAAAAGAGTATCGCTGAAAAGTACGAAATCCGTACCTTAATATAGCACCAAAATAATTCGCCGAATCTAAATATCACCCGCTAAACTCCCTCAATCCGATCTAATTATCAAAATAAAATATAATACACAATTAAATTACTTATTAATAACTATAATTTCTAATAACATGAAATTATTTCTCAATTTACATTAGTTTTACAAGATAAATTTAAACTAAATTACTATTGATTTTATTTTATCACTTTCCTTTTGATTTTGACCATTCAGCCTCCTTAAGCTTTTATATATATAATATGTATCATTTAGTAATAATGTAGAACCTATGATCCTGATCATGATAACGAATTCTTTATTAATATATATCTCTCTCTTTTTAAAACTAATCAGAACATTGTCTTCATATTATTCATTCACAATTTGCGACAGTGATCATACATATACACATGCACCCTATACTCAGACTCTCATTCAATTGAAAGGAATAATAATAACTTACCAGTTGATCCAATTTCCCTTCCCTTTGCTTAGCGGCGGCTGAGATCCTCTTCTTTTTTTTTCTCTTCCTCCCGTCGATTTGTATTAGAAGTAATGAAGCAGTTAGGTTTTGGTTTATTTATTAATTAATATATTTTATTAATACTCTTAATTTTACTAGGATTTAAAATTACACAATTATAATTTATACCCAATTAATTTAAAAGCCCAAATTAACTATTTTTAAATATTTATTTAAATATTATTATTATTATTTTATTTTATTTTTCGGGTATTACAGATAGTCTCCTCTTTTTTCTTCACAAACATCCCATATTCAGTTGCAGTCGGCCGTTTTAAAGTTCAATCTGGTAAGAGCTCTTCTCTCTCTATATTCACATACGTATATATGTATATATCTGCATATTATATGAAATATATTATTGTTATGTATCTGAAAATTGCTTATTTAATTTCAGAGAAGAAGAGCGAAGATGAGTAAAGGGACAGGAGGAGCGGCCAGAGCCAAGGGGAAGAAGAAGGGAGCGACCTTCGTGATTGACTGTTGAAAGCCGGTGGAGGACAAAATTATGGACATTGCTTTACTGGAAAAGTTCCTTCAGGAGAGAATCAAGGTCGGCGGCAAGGCCGGAGCTCTGGGTGATTCTGTCTCCGTCGTCCGCGAGAAGAGCAAGATCACCGTCACCTCTGACAACAGCTTCTCCAAAAGGTATTCGAAAATTTAATATTGCCCATTTCTAGGTAAGAACATTAGAGTTGATTTATACCCTTAATTGCTCGACCCTTAACTTAATTCTGGTATGTATCGATTGAAAAATTCTGATTTTGATAAATGTCTGATTTTTCTCACTCCTGTTGGGGATTTTCACTGAATGAATGCATGTTCTTCAATTTATCTGGGTGTTTTTATCTTTGATTTAATCATCTGTTGGCTGCTTTTGATTGTTGATATGTATATGGGTTGATTGGAAAATTAATGGGTATGAATGAAGTTAACACATTGATTATTGAATTTTCGGTTGTGGGAATCTCTTGTTTGATGATTAATTATGGTGTTTTGCTGCAGAAATGATGTTAGTTTGTAGATTCTAATACTTATAACAGAATCAATGGTATGATTGTAGTTTTGTTTAATTGGACAGTTTTTTTTGTTAAACTTTAAAATTTTGATTTTGTATGTGTATTTTAAAGATAACCAGTGAATTAAATTTGCTATATTGTTTGATATGTTGATATTTTACAGATTGTAATGTCACCAATGGTTGCTGAGGCATGTAGCACCAATTGTTTTATATTTTACAGATTTTTTGGTCTTTTTGATTTGATGTATTTTATGAACTTATCATCATTTCTATTTTGCTTGCTTGTTAAATTGTGTTTTTCTTTTGCCTTGCCAGTTTATAGTTTTTTATGCTTTTTTGTCTTGATAAGTTGTATCAGTTGTTTGTTTTTGCTCTATGAAGTTACTATATCCTTCAGATCATTCAAGAGGACAACGGGTCTGTTTGTTATGTGTTCCATAAAAGGGGTCGTGTTGGAAATGAAAAAAATTAGAGGAGTCAAATTAGAAGAGATGTATAAAGCTGATGCAATCAAAGAATTTGAGCGATTATTTCTTGAGAAAACAGGGAACAAATGGCAAGCATGGGAAATAAAGAAAAAAATTCAAAAGATGCCTGGCAGATTCTTTCCCTTGGACATTGTATAATGGTTTTTTCTGAATTATTTTTGAATAAGCATTTTCTAAATGTGAAAATAGGTGCTCAATCTATTCCGTCTTTTTGTGATATTTAAATTTTGTGCGTAGAATTATGGGGTTAATAAAGAGTTGAATTAGAAAAAGAATGTTAAAGACTTGGTTAGTCAACTTATGAAGTTTTTGCTTATGATGGCCCCGCCCCTTTTTTGCAGGTTTTAGTATAAATACCATATATATTTGTGCAAGCTGTGGTATATGGTGTTATAGTTTATTCATTGATTGGATTTGAATGGACAGTGGTAAAATTCTTTTGGTACTTAATCTTCATGTATGCCACTTTATTATACTTCACCTTTTATGGCATGATTACTGTGGCTCTGACTCCCAACAACAACATTGCTTCCATTATAGCTGCTTCCTTTTATGGAATATGGAATTTATTTTCAGGATTTGTAGTCCCCCGAACTGTAAGTTGTTAAAAATTCCATTAATTAATAACAAAAAAAATCCAAAAAATCACCACATCCGCTAAAAAGTCTAGCGGATAGCAAATATATTCTAATTCTCATGGAAATCTCTCTATCTTCAAGCTCATTAAGCATTAAAGAATTTCATTCTTTTCCATCGGCTAAATCTCTGCGAAAATCTCGGAAATTTAGTTCAGTTTCATGCAGAGCTGCATATAATGATACTAACTTCTATAAGGTTCTTTCTTTAAGCTCGAGTAATGCAAGTATTGTAGAAATTAAAAGGGCTTACAGAACCTTGGTTCTCAAGCTGATGATCTAAAGCTTGTTCCAACTTTGGAGCACACATAAGAATCGCATCTGCTACTGTAAGGAAAATCTTGTCCTCCCCGATCAAGCTTGCAAATTCGGATGCATGAAGTTTGTCGAGTACAACTTGGCCCGAATTTGCTAGAATGAGCTGTTTATGGACGACCAAAAATCAGGTACCATGTATGCTTGCTTATAAAAGCTCAACACAAACTACTTTGCTTAATACAAATATACACTGCTTTGTTAAAAAAATATAATGAATGGCATACAGAGCTTCACGATAACGATGCCTAAAGCAGAGTTTTAAAACAATTGACATGAAAGATGAAGTGTTCATTGATCGATCTGCTTAATTACCTGAATTTCCTTTTTTTGTACTCTTATACAATTCTTCCAAGGCATGAATGCCACTAGTGTCTATGTCCGTAACAGCTGCAGTACAAGTATAACAAAGATCATTTTATGGAAGGTTGACATTAGATGCATTTCATCAGTATTATGGTGGAAAAATTGTCTGAAAAAATATAACGGAAATCGCTTACGTGACATGTCCACTATCAAATTTTGGATTCCGGGTTGCTTGTGTTCATTCAGTATTTCTTCCTCATCCAGTAGCCATCTCAATATCCTGCCAAAAAAAAATTTAAAATTATAAATTTGGTTCTCAAGTTGAAACAATAGAAAGATGTTAATAAATTGGTATTTTTGTTTTGTGTTTGCAATTTTTATCTTTGAAGCTTAATATTGAGGGGGGGGGGGTAAAGAATTATTATATCCAACAGTGTCATAGGGTAAAAGAGCATCCATACCTGATTACAACACATGGACGAAGCAGACGTCAATTTCTTTAAGAGGTGGAGACTAAAAAATTTGTTGCTAAAATTAAATCTCATCCTTCATTAATTACTAAACCTTGGGCAATACGAGGCCTTTGCTCCATAATAGATGCATTTAGTATCTTTTCACAGAGATCAGAGGTCAACAAAAAAATGTCACGAATTAAGGTTAATATTACATTAATTTTTTAGAGCAAGTTAGATGAAATGGATACTGCATGATCTTCAGTATTGCCAACGAGCAAGCTTGATTACGCATGAACAAACACATTATTAGGATACAACCTAGATTTTCTATAGAGTGAAGTGGGTATGGAATGACCATACCTATTTTTAACATGCATGCTTGTCGCTTGATCTGAGTAATTCATCTTTTTGAGATATACTTTTTGAGCTTGGTTAATGGCTGACATATTCAAATGTCCTGCGTTGTTGAGCTTATTATGCATATTAGTTTAGGTTTGATTTGGTTTGGTTTGCATATAATGATTAATTTGAAAATGAACTCCAGGGCTTGCATGTTATGTTGGTTTAATATCTATTGGCAATTCAGGTGATAAACCCTCCTGCATTGTTGTGCTTATTATGCATATTTCACATGGCAGTCTGTGTGTGTGTGTGTATATATATTTATAACACTTGCAGTTGGATGAGTATTGATTCTATTTAGTTTTCACGTGGAAGGTTTGTTTTTTTATTTTATTTGGACAAAATAGTTTTGCTAGTTGACAGTGTTGTAATCTATAATGAATTTGACGTCTACTTCGTCCATGTGTGGTGCAGCAATCAGGCGGATTCTTGATGTAGTTGGAATTGGAGAAGTAGATTGCAGAATCTACTCTGACTATAAGAACACCAGGAACTCGCATTGCTTCTAGATATTGTTGCATGTTCCTGTAAACATTAGTCCTCGGGATCTTCCCTAGAATTGATATCCGCGACCGTGTCACTTATAAGAGAATTTTGGCAAAAGTCTTGTGTATTCATACCCCTTCATTTTTGAAATGGAAGGTATAGATGTTATATGCCCATTTTTGATCCATAGTAAAATAGCCCGACTCTCTCTATGAATCATTTATTTTATACACAAATATAAATCATTAGAAGCAAAATGACATTTTTATGTTTCATCATTTTTCGGAATTTGTTAACAATAGAGGATGCCTATGTGGAAGAGATGGTATTACTGAGCATGTCCAGTTTCATGGACCCTGTATGGACGACTTGCTTTCCAGTTTGGAGACGTAAAGGACGTGCTCGATAATACAAATGTTAGCGTCGATGAATTCTTGAAATATTACTTTGGCTTCCATCACGTGAAAACAGTTCATGCACATGGTGGTCATTGGCTCATTACTTTGCACTTGATTGTGAAAATAGTTCATGCACATGTTCATGTATTTGAGTATTAATTAATTGCATCCTTCTGTTGGTAAGGTTGAGTTTGTTGCTCAGTTCTGCTAGTGTTGTAATAACATGATGATTTTATCTAAAGGGTTGGAATTTATCTTGTTGTAATCTTTTTTCTTATTTTTAGATTTATAATTTTATATTTAGTTTTTCATTTAGTCAAAACAAATAATTTTGTCACTATTAATAACTCTTTCTGTGATGAGATGTCGTCACCATAAGCATTCAATTAGTGACATTGAAAAATGTCCTAAAAAATAAATCTTTGGTGACAAATTATTTTGTAATATTATTTAAAATATGAAATGACAATGACATAATTGTCATGTTAAATATATTATTAAGTGACGAATTGTTCTGTCGTTATTTATTTTCTTATTTTTGGTGACGATAAACACAATAACATGACGAAAGAATAATCATAAATATGACAATATTGTCGTCATTAAAATTAGATGATTTAAATAGGGTAACATATTTTCGTCACTAAAACAATATCATTTAATGACGAACAACGATTTTTGTCATTTAATGCACCAAGTTTTGAAGACCTTAAAGATTCGGCCGAAACAACACAACAATTCAAACTGTGACATTTTTGTATGCAAGTATGTTGATTGTTTCGTTAGGGCCAATGGTAATATTTCTGAAGAGAAGTGGTCCTTGGAAGATGTCACAGTCTTTCGTTACCGCGTCGCATGGGAGCTCTACAAGAAATCTGCAATATTACTTCCGGCCTTTGAGATATAAAACTTATCCAACGTTATCTGATGTACATATTAATTAATAAGAATGTCTATTTGGTTGAACTTTATGGGATTTTCAAATTCATAACTTAGTAATATGAATATTATTGAATCACATAAAACCACTTCATATTATTAATACGAAATTTTTTTTTATCTATTTTGTTGAACTGTATGGATATTTATATTCGGACTAATATTAATAATCACATTATTTATATTAATATTAAAAATCATTATTAATATTATTTTTAATAATAGTAATACATGAATATAAAATTATTATTTATATTTTATTAAAGAATGATATTTTTAATATATTAATAATCCTTTTATTGATATTATTATAAAAATAAGAAAAAAATATTAAAGGGGATAATAATAAATATAAATATTAACTTATTTCTAAATAGAAAACCCCTATATGTATTATATAGACTTATTATTAATAATAAATCGTAATATAATAATAATGCAAGAATATAGATTTTGGGGGATGGTGAAGTTTTAATATAAAGATATATCCTTGGTTGAAATTAACAGTTATGCCCATGGTGCTCGGGTGGTCATATGACGAGTGTATGGAGTTTGAGGTTGCGAGTTCGAATCTGTTTAACAGCGAATTACTTGAATAAAATTATTTTTTTCAATTTTTTATTGTCAGCCGTGACAAGTTGTACCGGCCGGCTATTTTTTCAATTTTTTATTGCAAGCCGTATCAGCCTGTACCGGACGACATTTTAATATTATTTTAATGCCAGCCGTATCAGCCTGTACCGGCCGGAATTTATTTTATTTTTTTATTCCATTTTAATGTGCTAAGTCATGACATATAATGGAGAAATAAAAAAAATAAAAAAAATATGTGTAAGCCGGTACAAGCTCTTTCGGCCGGATTTTAATATTATTTTAATGCCAGCCGTATCGGCCGATTTTTTTTTAATTATTTTAATGCCAGCCGTATCAGCCTGTACCGGCTGGAATTTATTTTATTTTTTTATTCCATTTTAATGTGCTGAGTCATGACATATAATGGAGAAATAAAAAAAATATGTGTAAGCCGGTACAAGCTCTTTCGGCCGAATTATTTTAATAATAAATATTCATTTTTTATAACTATACTGACAAGTTAATTTTACGTGGGCCTCACTTATTAAAATAGAAACCGATACAGGTAAATAATTAGGCACAACAACCTGTGTCGGCTTATCAAATAAAAAAGTTAATCGCAACCATTAATTCAATTTATCAACGGTCCAAAAAGGAGTTGCACAGTACTCATAGTAACCGGCTGCTATGGAAGGGCTCCCATATATATATACTAGTTGGGTCCCGTGCCTCTGGCACTGTATGGACAATATGATTTATCTCAAATTTTGAACGATCAAAATAATTTATTGAGTGAGCGGAAAATTTAAAGTCATTTGTATTTTATTAAATTATTATTAGATTATTAGATAGATAGATGTATTTTATTAGATAAATGTATGAACGGTGTGATTTATCCCAAACTTTGGACGGCCCAGATGATTTATTGAGTGAGCGGGAAATTCAAAATCATTTGTATTTTATTAGATAGATTTTATTAGATAGATAAATAATATTTCAATGACGTGAAATTACTAAATTACATCCATAAAAAATATATTATATTGAACCCCATGCTTCATAGATCCCTCCTTTACCAACAACGAATCCTCAAAACCCACTGCAAAAACAAAACCCTCTTTCTTCCCGGAGCTACGCCGTATAGAGTCGTTTTCGGCCTCGTAAAACGAGGGATTCTCCGGCGTCTTCGAACCCCAACGCCCCTCCTGTGGGCTTCCAAAGTTGAAACCCAAAACGCAACAAGTTGTTCTGTATCCGGTCCAGTTCTTGAATCCAAAGAAGAAGAGGACGAATACGATGGAATTTCCGAAGTTAGGGTTTAAGCAGAACCCCCAATTTTATCAACAAACACTACAACAAATTCTACCATAAAATTTTATCTTTTTTTATCAACAAATAAATCTGTTTATCTGTTCGTAATGAAGTATGTATATAAAAAGTTTTCTTTTTTATTTTTTGTTGGTTCATAATTCAGAATGAAGCTTCGGTTCGGACTCATTTGAATGGAATGCGAACTTCACCACTTCTTTCGTCATTCCTTTACCCATTACACATTTCTCATATTATGCTTATAAAAAAGCGCACAAATTTAAACCCTATGTTTCTTTCAGTTTTTCGTTGTTCATCGTCTTGCGCTGTTTTAAGAACTGCTGAAATCAATTACCCATTTGAAGGTTTCCACGGTTTCGAAACCCCTTTGTTTCCTGAAGGGTTTAAAAAAACACCGAGAAGATTATATAACCATAATTTGCCCAATTCCATTACTTTTGGAACTAGAATCGGGAGAGGTGGGGTTTTAGATAGAAAACAGTGGCTTAAATGGTTTTCAGAGGTGCTGCACAATTGTGCTTCAGGTCGGTCTATAAGGGAGGGAAAGGCAATTCATAGTCAGATTTTCAGAAGTGGGATAGTTTTGGATTCTCATTTGTGGGTTTCATTGATTAATTTTTACGCCAAGTGCCAGTGTTTAGCATGTGCAAGTCCAGTGCTTGATGAAATGCCTGAGCGAGATGTTGTGTCTTGGACAGCGCTTATTTCGGGATTTGTAGCTGAAGGGTATAGGTGTGATGCTGCTAGTTTGTTGCGTGAGATGCAGAAAGAAAGTATTAGGCCAAATGCGTTTACTTTATCTACCGTCTTAAAAGCTGCTTCAATGGAAGCAGATATGGAGTTTGGGATACAATTGCATGCGGAGATGATTAAAGATGGAGTCTTTACAGATATGTATGTTGGATCTGCTGTTGTTGATCTTTATGCAAAATGTGGTGACATGGAAAATGCAGCAAAAGTGTTTTATTCCATGCTCAAGCGGAATGCTGTTTTGTGGAATGCTTTGCTTAATGGATATGCTCAGCTGGGTGATGGAGAAGAGATTTTGAGACTGTTTTGCAGCATGAAAGAAACTGAAATGAAGTTTAACAAGTTTACTTTGTGCAATGTTCTCAAGGGATGTGCACTCACAGGGGATTTAGGCTCTGGCCAACTCCTGCATTCTATTGCCATCAAAGTTGGGCATGAACCTGAGGAGTTTCTAAGTTGTAGTCTAGTGGATTTGTACTCCAAGTGTGGGCTGGCAGATGATGCACTTAACTTATTTTTGAGGATAAAATGTCCTGACATTGTGACATGGAGCGCAATGATCGGTTGCCTTGCTCAGCAGGGGAGAGAGCAAGAAGCAGCCGTACTGTTCCGTTCGATGAAGCATGCTGGTTTGACACCTAACCAGTTTACCCTGGCTAGTCTTGTTAATGCCGCCACAAATCTGGGTGGCCCACTGTATTGTAAAAGTATCCATGCTTGTGTATACAAATATGGTTTTGAATCTGATAATGTGGTCAGCAATGCATTAATCACAATGTACATGGGGCTTGAATCTTTTCGTGATGGTTACCAGGTTTTCAACGCAACGAGTCATTGGGATGTTATATCATGGAATAGCCTTTTGTCTGGATTCTGTGACAAGGAAACTTGTGATCCAGGGACTACAACAATCTTCAAGCAGATGCTTGTGGAAGGTTTCATGCCCAACACGTCCACCTATGTCAGTACTCTAAGGTTATGTACCAGCCTCTCAGATATCAACTTTGGGAAGCAGGTACACGCACATATTGTTAAAGACAGCCTTGACGGTGATAACTACATAGGAACCACTCTTAATGACATGTATGCCAAGTGCAGGTGTATGGAAGATGTAGAAGTGATATTTAATAAATTGTATGAGAAGGACCTCTACACTTGGAACGCAGTAATTACATGTTATGCACAGAATAGTCAAGGGGAGAAGTCTATTCAGTACTTCAATCAGATGCTTAAGGAAGGTCTTAAGCCAAATGAATTTACAGTTGCCAGCTGTTTGAGGGGATGTTCCGGGATAGCCAGTCTTGTTAACGGACGACAGTTGCATTCATTGGCAATCAAGTCTGGGAATTTTGATGATATAGTTGTTGCTAGTGCAATTGTTGATATGTATGGAAAATGTGGGTGCATTGATGAGGCCGAGATTATCTTTAAAGGCATACGGTGTCATGGAACACAATCATTTGTGAATATTCACGGCATGGGCAGAGAGAAAAAGCTCTTGAGGCTTTTAAGAATATGTTAGATGAATGTGTCTCGCCTGATGGGGTCACTTTCTTAGGCATTCTTTCTGCGTGCAGACATACGGACTTGGTTGAAGAAGGGAAGAAGCATTTCTACTCAATGACTGAAGTTTATGGGCTTACACCTTCGATTGAGCATTATGCGTGCATGGTTGATATTCTTGGTCGGACAGGAAAACTTGATGAGGTTGAAAGTTTCATTGAGCAGATGAATCTAACTCCTAATGCTTTGATTTGGGAGTCTGTCCTCGGTGTTTGTAAGGTTCACGGAAATGCAGAACTTGGTGAAAGAACTGCAGAGAAACTCTTTCAGATGAAACCTGATACAGACTCAAACTATATATCATTATCCAATATTTTTGCAGCCAATGGGATGTGGGATGATTCCTCTCAGGTTAGGGCATTAATGTCCGGTCGAGGTGTTAAAAAGGAAACCGGATGTAGCTGGGTCGAAGTTGATGCTCAGATACACATTTTCAGGTCTCAAGATGCTTCACATCCAAGGATTTGGGAAGTCTATCAAAAGTTGGAGGAGCTAAGAGACAAACTTAGTTCTGTAGGCTACATGCCTAATGTAGAGGGTGTACTGCATAATGTAACTGACAGATAGAAAACGGATAGTCACGATAATCATAGTGAAAGATTGGCTGTAGCATTTGCCTTGATAAACAGCATCCCAAATAAAACAATTAGAATCTTTAAGAATGTTCGCACGTGTGAAGATTGTCATGAATATATGAAGCTCATATCAGACATCACTAATCAGAAGATAGTTGTTCGTGACATTAACCGCTTCCACCATTTTCAAAATGGTGTGTGCCCATGCCAAGACTATTGGTGATTTCATCTTTGGGATGTAAGGTAACATTTGTGTTGGTGACTAGTTTCTAATTTTTGGATTATTGACTGCCTAGAAGTTCCTAACTTGAAGCAATTTCCATATGTAACCATTGGACTCACAATGACCATATTTTCTTATGCCCAGTTGAATGTTTGGCCTCATTGAAGCTTTCTACATGCTGGATCAGTGAAGTGTGATAAACTACAAGGTAAAAAAAGAGAGTCATATATCATGAGCTCTAAGATGCAATATTTAAACTAGTTTGATCATTACTAATATTTGCTATGCTTATTTGCAGGTTCCCTGGCTTCATATTCCCCTACTCAAAGCCCAAACAAGTTCACTACCATTATCTTATTGCAGGTTTGTTTTTTTACAAGCATTAAAGTTTCATCTCACTGCCTTGTTACATAAGTTTTGTCGTCTATGTTTTGCTTTAAACTGTTTTCTCTTCCTCTTCATATTTCGATTACTTGATTAAAAACAGTTATTGTGCTGTAGTTGTAACAACATTTGTGCATTTTTCCCTCCTCGAGAATATGGATATTTTAGTAGTAGTTCTGTTGATTCTCTAACAGCTGGAAATGCAGTGCAACAAAATTTTATTGAGATACCATGATTATTTGAGGTACATGGATATGTGACTTTGGAGTCTCGTTACTGGGAAATATGCCACTGCTCATAGTTGACATGTTATGTATGCATGACTTGTACACATCCACCTAAGCCGAATGTATGAGCTGGTGGATAATTTGACTAATGGCATACGCAGTTAATAAGGTCTCTGTGATTGCAGGTAATTATTCTAGACCATATGAACTCCTGTTAGTGAATGTTTTTGACAGTACAGTTTTTGAAAGTCAACCTGATATTAGCTCATTGATGTATGTTTTTTTGGGAACGCTGGGTCAAGGCAGATTTAACTCATTTGACATATGATACTCATGACAGTTGACTCCTGATCATTCCATTGAGAACGGTAAATGAACTTCTCTCTTTGGAAAATAATGATTGATAAACTTCAGTAGCTACCAGTTTGATATTTGACAAAATTACTTGCTTTAACATAAGATTGATATTGTTTATTTTTTGAGTGCTAAACTTGTTCAATACCCACAAGTCGTATCTACGGGGAAATAACTTTATGAGTGATGCTAGCGGTCTTAAATTTTTGGTCAAAAAAAAGTGCCTCAAATGACGTGTCACCATAACATTAGCTGGGTAGATCTTATGTGATTGGCTATGTAATAAATTATGGCAATGCCGTGTCATTTGTGAACAAAAGTTTGAGACTCCTAACATTACTCTTAACTTTATTTATCTCATGGATTGAAGTTCTCTCTTTACTCTTCATTGATCTGTGACAACTTACCAAAACACATGCTTTCACAACTCTTTTATTTCATCCCTCTCTTATTCCTTTTTTTCGACACACTAGAGTAGCATGCTCATTTGACTGCATTTATGAAGTCGGGTTATTTTCTCTTTGGATTTTGACAATGTCTTTGTAGAGCATACTTTAATAATTTGATTTTGCACATTTATGTTTTATCTTTTTTGTGAAAATATAAAAATATTCCCTCCATTCTACAAAAGGAGTCCCATTTACAATATTACAAAGATTAAAGATAGATTTCTGTTTTATATTTACCCTTAAATTTATGAACGCTTAGTTTAGTAGTGGTGACATGATAATAAAATTATAATGATAAATTTGAGAATATTGTGTTATATTATACTATAATCAATAGAAATGAGTCTCTTTTTTTTTTTGAAATAAAATTAAATGGAAAATGGGGCTTTTTTTGTGGATACACATACTTCACGCTCCATTTACAAATTTGACAGGAAAAAGTAAAAGCAGCAAAAAAGAGAGACAACTATGACAACACACCTTAACCCTCCAATAGGAAGAAGCACTCCAAACAGTTGGAGCTGATGCACTTTGGATCAAAGTGCCCTTCCTTCCTCCTGGCAGTTGTAGCAGCCAATTTCCACTGCCTCTGCCTCTGCCTCTGCCTCTGCCTCTATACCTTCAGCAGCTGCCACCCTGCCCTGGTAGCAGACAGTTCCTTGCCATGTGCTCAGTCTCCCTCCCGGTTGTCCATTTTTATTATGCTACTTTTTTCTAGTTGCATATTCCATTATTACGCTATTTTTTTTGGTTTTAGAACAGATTTGGTTGGTTAAGTTTTGTAAATATATATGCCTGCCAATTCTGCTTTGAATACCTTCATCAAATGGGGCTTTCGTCATTATTATTTTTTCATGAATTGTTAAGGTCTTTGTATCTCTTGCAGAATGGCAGTAATATTGAAGCAGATGTAGACAATAATAGTAATAGAGATATTTTCCTCCAAAACGTTGTGGATTCATTCTATAGTCATAAAGAAGTTGCCATCATTGCTAAATATTTTTATGACGAGTTTATTTTCTTCCTATTGGCTAAAACAAGTGGGACCATTACACGAAACCTCTGAAGTAGCCAATCAGAATTATAAAAACACGTATCAATTTATTCAAACCAACACAACGACATTGTTACATCGTATAGGCCCCCCTCCTCCAACTGGTAATTCTATCAAAAAGATTTAATTGATCAAACAGTCTCTGCAAGACATTACCAAGTGTTTCAACACCACTACAACTCCAACCAATCCTCTGGGAAATCGAGAGGGACGCGCTAATGGCGAGAACATTTGTGTTAATTTTATGTTTATTTGCACAACAAAAGTATTGCTATAGATTTTATAGCGACGGTTTTCACCGTCTCTATACATCTACAACGACACTTTTATTGTGAAATAACAAAGTGTTGCAGAATTATCTACATTTAACGTGTCTAGTTGCACTCCAAACATCATTTTTAAGACAATTGTCACCTTCCCAACTTTTAACCAGTTAAAAACAATCGAAATAGTCAGTTAACTTTTTTAAGGACAATCTCTCTCTCTCTCTCTTGTCTGCAACTTGAAACTCAATTTGCAATTGCTTCTTATGTTGCTTCTTTTCTAACTTTTTAATGGATTTGCTAATAAAATTTTAAGTAAACCTTGTATTTTTAGATATGGGTCCCAAATTATTTGTTTTGTTTCGTAAGAGCATTTGGACTTTGTTTTGTTGGTTCTTTAAGGTTATGTTTGTAAATCAAAAGATGGAATAGCATAAAAATATTAGTTTTTGTGCATGTTTTGTTACAAAGACTTTCTTTAGGCTTGATTTTCACCCAAAAATGTGAAAAGAATGATAAATGATGAGATCTTAATCGATGGTCATTACTTAATAAGTGAAGTTAATACTGAACTAAAGCCAAGGAAAGACTCCTCCAGCTAGCTTTAACACCATACAATTATACAGAGGCATATGATGCCAGAAATATCATTTACACTAGATAATATAGTCAGACCACTCAGAGATGAAAGACGTATGATCCATAGATTCCCCTGGCACGTCTTCATGTTGTGATGGCCGATCCTTCCCTCCCACCAGCCTCGCTGGATTCCCGACTGCTGTTGTTCTTGGCGGCACATCAATAAGAACCACTGACCCAGCACCTATCTTTGCCCCCTCCCCGATTTTCACATTCCCCAATATAGTCGCTCCAGCTCCAATCAGCACTCCATCGCCGATCTTTGGGTGGCGGTCACATCCGGACTTGCCAGTCCCACCCAAAGTCACATGATGGAGGATTGATACATTGTTACCAATGACAGCAGTCTCGCCAACAACAACTCCAGTAGCGTGATCAAACAGTATGCCCTTTCCGATTTTGGCAGCTGGGTGTATATCAACAGCAAAGACATCAGAGATTCTAGATTGGAGTGCGAGGGCAAGTGGTTGTCGAGACTGAGTCCAGAGCTTGTGAGCTACTCGGTGTGCCTGATTCCAAAACATCATCTTATTAGTCCAAACTCTTCAATCATAAACAGCTAGACAATCTCTTTAATACAAGAGAGAAGCTGAATTTTATGTCGTATACCAATTCTTGCCACTATGCTCCCTTATTTTCTCCTTCTCTTCTACGATTAAAATTTTTACTCAGATAATTATAAAATACTATTTCAAAACGTAATTAAAACTACTTTTCATGATAAATGGATAGCATTTTGATTTGATAAAGCTTGTTAATGCAGCCCAAGCCAAAGCATTTCCTCTTCAGAAAAGAGAAGATAAACTTCCCTACAGTTTCTAAAGATTAATAAATGGTTTACTACATAGAAGTTAGTTAGAGTATTTTTTTTCTAATAATTTCTTTAATGCTCTATACTACAATAGATAGTATTAATTTGTCCATGGTCTCGAATACTTAAAGTCAGATGATTCGAATGAATATTAACATCTAAAAACTGTTGTTTTTAGTGCACACACAATGAATTCAAATTTGGCAAATATTTTTTAAAAAAAAAAATCTAGCACTTTCTACTTCTTCCGTCTAGATGCCATATATCAAAAACTTGCACTAGCATCCTATCACAAGTTTGAAAAAAAAAGGACAAATTTAAAGATATCTCTCCACCAAACAGAGACAAGTCATATTTCTCCCTCCTTATTTTTCCTTTCTCTCTTTCCCTCCTCTTCTATACCCTTCTCCCTGCACCATTGCAGGATTCTCATATACAAATGTTAAACTCAAAACTCAATAGCTTTTTCCCTAAAAAGGCAAACTCAAATATGTGTGAAATCAGTAGTTGTAATTCGGTCCAAATTATAGTGCGATAAAATGAAAGTTAAAAAAGAACAAACAAGCTATGATACATTATATTTCATAATATTACTACATTTTTTATACAAGTGACACTACGGAATTGGAAATGGCAACCATTGTAAGAAATAAGAATTTGCCTTTTTCTCGAGACTTACCAACCAACAGTATAGATAGAGAAAAAGAAGTTGAGAGTAGGTGTAATGAAGACCAGAATGTGAATGTAAGAGTTAGGTACTAATTGGGCAAATCCAACACTCACAACCCCTAAAAGGGTGACGAGGAAAGCGTGAAGGGGAAATCGAATTCCTTTCTCCAAAAGAGTGAGAGGTATGGCAGTCCAGCCTTCGGACGTTGGTACATTCGTTCAGTAGAGGAGGGCATTCTCATGAGGTGAGTATGGTAGCGTGTTCGGATGTTGCGGAGGCCGATCTCTGTAAGTATGGAAGGAGTATTAGCATGGGGAATCGTTCTTCATTTTTGAAAAACAGAGAAGGGTTTGGAATGGGAGTAGGAGGGGGATTTTTACTGGAAGAAGGGGTGAATTTGGGGTTTGTTTCCGAAGTGACGTTGGTAGGGTTTTGAGCAGGAGGGATGGAGGAGATGGGTGGGGATGGCGTTGTCTGGATTTTGAGAAACTAAGCTAAGTTTGAGGCTAACTCAAAATAGTCTATGAATTACTGACCAACTAATACATACATCAGGCAAAATCTAACAAATAATCATAATTCAAATTTCAATACATGTAAAATTCAAAATAAATAAATGAAATAATCTAATTATAATTTCTAACCTGACAAGCAAGGAAGCCTTTGTAATTTAGGAGGCAGTGAGAGAAAGAGACACAAGCAGGATCACGGAACCTAGCAGCGCGTAGGTCAGCAACCGTGGCGTAGCGTAGACAAGGATCGTTGGAGAAAGTGTTGAGAAACAGGTCGTAAAGCAGTGTCGACAAGAGCGTGGAGGAGCAAAGCTTGTTACCGAGGTGGAAAGAAAGTGATCGCTCTAACGAGCAGTGAGAAAGTATAGTTGAGTAGAGGTAGCTCGCCAGTGCCGGCTCCAACTCCGCGTCTCGTCGTGCCTCTGTCTTGATCAATCCCCATACCCATGCTTCTTCCTCATCGGAACCCGTCGTAGGCGGTGGTGAGGCATATAGGAATTCACCCATCGGCATCGTAATGTTTATTGCTGTGTAGCAAGATTAATTTTGTTCATGGGTCTTGTTTTGAAGGAGTATATATTAGGGACGGAGCCGTGTTAGGGCTGGAGGGGATGGCCCTCCAAAGAATTTTTAGGCCGGACAATATAGAATACTAAGTGCGCTAATGACTAGTATGAAGATACGCATTAATTAATGATTATTGGGCTAAATTCATTAAAATACCAAGTGAGTTTTATAAAAAATAGAATAGTCTTAAATTTTAATGTTCTAATCAAATTGGTTGTTGCTTAGTATAATAATATTGACTAATGACTATTGTGAAGATAATTTCAGAAGTAAATATTTTTTTCCCATTTAGTATAATAGATGGATTTCGTGATTTGAAAAAACGTCGGGTTCAATTTTGACGAAACTTTGATATGTTCTAAAAGACTTTTTTTTTGCTATGTTTTGTTGTCTTTGTCAAAGAAAATTATATTACTACATTATCTTTGTTTTAGTAAAAACTAGATACAAACTCTCGCGTTGCGGTGGGATTATTTAATTTTTTAATAATAAATGTGTACGTACAATTAGTAAATTAAAATATAATAAGAACATAGTAGATTATTGTGCGATGATCAAATTTTACTCAGAAAAATAGATGATTATACATTGTAGGGGATAGTGTTGAGATAAAGTAGTGATTTTATTAAATAATAATTAAATTACAGAGGATAGTTGATTTTATCAAAACAGTTTAGATTTTTAGTGATTTAGAAGATTATAAATCTAAAAAATTAAGAGAATGACATTATGTTATTAACTGTTTAGATTTGTAGTGATTTAGAAGATTATAAATCCAAAAAATTAATTAATAGCATAAAGTAGTGATTTTATTAAATAATAATTAAATTACAAAAGATAATATCAAAACAGTTGATATTATCAAAACAGTTTAGATTTGTAGTGATTTAGAGGATTATAAATCTAAAATTTAGGGGAATGAATTAGAATTTGTTTTCATCCTCATTTATTAGGTTAGTTATACAGTTTTGTTAAGAGTCTTAATAAACATTAATTAGACAGGACACGTGTGTAATTGTGGGAATGACAAGTGTCAAGTTATGTATCATGTGCTGTGTTTTAGTATATATAATATATATGTTTTGTAATTGTGGAACTTTACTTTTTTGGTGATGAATATATATTATGTTGTTAAAAAATTCTTAGCCCCCCAATATCGAATCATGGCTCCGTCCCTGGTATATATTATAATATCCGTAATATGATGCTCTCTCCATACCGAAATATACGGGCTATTTTGACTTATTCAAGTCAATTGAGACATTTTCAAATTCGAATTTGATATAGATTCATTTAGTTTTAGTTAATATAATGATAAATATAATAAAAATATCAAAAAAGTAAAGTTAATTAAAAGATCTATTGTTTTCAAAATAATGAGTATCAAATTCTCAATTTGGCATCAAAAAATCAAAACTGCTTTTATATTTGAAATGAAGGGAGTAGACCCGGGTTTTGGTGGGCTGAAATTGTGAGGTCCGTGGCGGCCGACCCGGCCCGCGGGCTTCTTCCTTTTTTTTAAATTTTTTTTGCTATACCAGAAATAATAATAATGATAAATATTAAAAATAATAAATATTAACTTTAAGCCTCTCTCATACCCTAATGCTACGTTTGGATTGAAGGAATGGAATAAAGTAGGGAATGGAATAGATGAGGGAATGAAATAAGTAAAGGAATGAAATGATTTTTTAATATTCCATGTACATGTTTGGTTGATGTTAGGAATACATCTAAGAATGAAATAAATAATTAGAAAGTGACCTAAATACCCTCAAATGTTCAAATTTAACTTAAATTCAATTTATATTAAAAATTAATACATATTTAATTCTTAGAAATAAAGGGGAGGGGTGGGGTGGGTAGGGTGGGAGTAGGGTGGGTGGGGTGGGGTGGGGGTGGGTTGGTAGGGGTGGGGGTAGGTGGGGTAAATGGGGTGGGGTGGGCTGATAGGTACGATAGGTGGGTTAGGGTGGCTGAGTGGGGGTAGGTTGGTAGGGGGTGGGGTAGGTGGTAGGGTAGGTTGATAGGGGGTAGGGTGGGGTGGAGTGGGGTGGCTGGGTAGGGGTAGATTGGTAGGGGTGGGGGTAGGTAGGGTATGTGGGGTGGGTTAGTAGGTAGAGTAGGTAGGGTAGGTGGGTTGGGGTGGCTGGATGGGGGTAGGTTGGTAGGGGGTTGAGGTGGGTGGGGTAGGGTGGCGTGGGGTGAGTGGGTAGGTTGGTAGGGGGTGGGGTGGGGTGGGGTAGGTTGGTAGGGGGTGGGGTGGGGTGGGAGTAAGTGGGGTGGGGTGGGGTAAGTGGCTGGGTGGGCGTAGGTGGGTAAGTGGCTGGGTGGCTGGGTGGGGGTAAGTGGGGGTAGGGTGAGGTGGGGGTGGGATAGGTGGGGGTAGGGTGAGTGGGAGTAGGGTGGGGTGGTAGGTAGGGTAGGTGAGTTGGGGTTACTGGGTGGGGGTAGGTTAGTAGGGGGTGGGGATAGGTGGTAGGGTAGGTTGTTAGGGGGTGGGGTGGGTGGGGTGAGCTGATAGGTAGGGTAGGTGGGTTGGGGTGGCTTGGTGAGGGTAGGTTTGTAGGGGGTGGGGGTAAGTGAGGTGGGGTGAGTTGGTATGTAGGGTAGGTGGGTTGGGGTGGCTGGGTGGGGGTAAGTTGGTAGGGGGTGGGGGTAGGTGGGGTAGATGGGGTGGGTGGAGTGGGGTAGGTGGGGTGAGTGGATGGGTAGGTGAGGTGGGGTGGGGTGGGGTAGGTGGGGGTAGGGTGGGGTAGAAGGGGTGGGGTAAGAGGGGTGGGTGGATGGGTAGGTGGGGGTAGGGTGGGATACGTGGGGAGGGGTAGGGTGGCTGGGTGGGGGTAGATAAGATAGGTGGCTGGCTGGCTGGGTGGTTGGTAAGTAAGATAGGTGGGGTGGGGTGGTTGGGTGGGGGTAGATTGGTAGGGGTGGGGGTAGGTAGGGTATGTGGGGTGGGTTGGTAGGTAAAGTTGGTAGGGTAGGTGGGTTGGAGTGGCTGAATGGGGGTAGGTTGGTAGGGGGTTGAGGTGAGTGGGGTAGGGTGGGTAGGTGGGTAAGGGGTGGGGTGGGGTAGGTTGGTAGGGGGTGGGGTGGGAGTAGGTTGGTAGGGGGTGGGGTGGGAGTAGGTTGGTAGGGGGTGGGGTGGGAGTAGGTGGGGTGAGGTGGGGTAAGTGACTGGTTGGGGGTAGGTGGGTAAGTGGCTGGGTGGCTGGGTGGGGGTAGGTGGGGGTAGGGTGAGGTGGGGGTGGGATAGGTGGGGGAAGGGTGAGTGGGAGTAGGGTGGGGTGGGTTGGTGGGTTGGGGTGGGTTGGTAGATAGGGTAGGTGGGTTGGTAGGGGGTGGGGTGGGGTGGGGTGGGGTGGGGTGGTAGGTAGAGTAGGTGGATTGGGGTTACTGGGTGGGGGTAGGTTAGTAGGGGTTGGGGGTAGGTGGTAGGCTAGGTTGTTAGGGGGTGGGTGGGGTGGGTGGGGTGGGGTGGGGTAATAGGTAGGGTAGGTGGGTTGGGGTGGCTGGGTGAGGGTAGGTTTGTAGGGGGTGGGGGTAGGTGGGGTAGATAGGGTGGGGTAGATGGGGTGAGTGGATGGGTAGGTGAGGTGGGGTGGGGTGAGTGGATGGGTAGGTGAGGTGGGGTGGGGTGAGTGGATGGGTAGGTTGGGGTAGAAGGGTGAGATAAGTGGGGTGGGTGGATGGGTAGGTGGGATACGTGGGGTGGGGTAAGGTGGGGTGGGGTGGGGTAGGTGGGTTGGTGGATAAGGGGTGGGGTGGGACTGGGGGTGGGTGGGTGGAGTAGATTGGTAGGGGTGGGGTAGGTTGGTTGGGTGGGGGTAAGTGGGGTAAATTACGAAGAAATAGAAATATGGAAATTCCGAAAAAATTATCAAATCTGGGCCCCTTCTCTCTCGTCGTTTCCAGATCGATTGAATTGAATGAATATGTAAAAAAACCCTATTATATCTTTAGGGGTATATTTGTCAATTACTTAAAAATAATAGATTAAATGATTTATTCCTGACCACCCCTCAAGGAATGAAAATTAAAATTTTAAGTTAACTATCATTCCGGGAGGAATATATTATTCCGTTGGAATAAACAAACCAAACAACATTTTTATCATTCCAATAGAATGATTCATTCCATTCTCCCTCCTATTCCATCGATCCAAACGTAGCATAAGCATCACAGTAACCAATTCAAATGCAACTCAGTTAAATCTGAACTAGAAAAGACTGATTCTGAACAATAGTGGATTAAACAATTCAAATGGAAAGCGAGATAGCATCAGAGTATAGAATAGATATATAAAATTCGGCAAAAAACACTTTTACCAACTGTGGTTGTAGTGTTTTAAGTAATTAATCAGTGTGATTTTAAAATATTCAATTTTATATGAGCTATATTACAAATTCTATGGATGATCCACAGGAATAGCATAATGGCAAATGCCACATAACAAATTCTATGGATGTTTCTAGCAAATGACAATGACAATGACACGGCCCCAACATTTTGCCTAGCTTTCATTCTACCAAAATTTTCAATGCCATTACAATTTGTATGAACTTGCATGTCCCAAAACATTATGTTACTACTATTATCTTAGATAATAGAATGTTAAGAAGCAGAAGCTAAAACTAAAAAAAAAACAACATATGACTAAACTATTACATTCCTCCATTAATCTTTGAAATCGACGATAGCTTTGTCAATTTTCAAAAGCTTCACCTCCAAATTCCAAAATCATCATCCACGGATTCTATCAGATCGATTACTGGTATCTATCAATGTACTACCCCTGCAAAAAAAAGAAGAAAAAGGAATATTTGATGTAAATATTGTCCAAGGTGAATACATGAATATTTGATGGCCATGGTTTAAACCCAATTTGAGGTGCAGAGCAAGTAGAACAAGAAAGTAAAAGGGCAATCTAGTAATGAAAGCAGCAAAGTTCAATTCTTTTAATTTTAGGATGAAAGCAGCAAAGGGAGTATATGTAAAGACAGTCGACATAAAAAGTAAATCTTCCCTATTCTAGAGGGAAGAAGTAACTCATGAAACAAATTTATTTGAAAGATAGCATATAAGAATTTGTAGTGTTGAGCAAATTATACAAAATTGCAAGCTCATTTAACGTGGTGAGAATTTAAGAGATGATAAACGGTGAAAGAGAGGGGAAGATGTTAAAAAAATAAGAGTGAATAAAATGTAATTGTTATTGAATAACAAAATAACTATTTATTTTAACCACCATAAGTTGTAACTCAAAATCATCAAAAAAAAACTGTCACCTATACATTTGGTGTGTGATTAGATCATTTTTTTTATTATTCTTTTACCTCTATAACTTTAGAAATATTACTATTTTATCCTTTTTAATATTAGTTTTTATATATCTTAATTTCTATTTATTTCTCTAAATTTTATAAAATTCTTATTTTCCCTATACAATTTCCATCAACTTAAAACTGCAAGAATCAGGAGACACCCCTCTTTCACACATTTCATCAAACACATTCTCTGTAACGTCAATCATACCCATTTTAACAGCAACACCAACAACAAAATTCAAAGTGAAGTCTTCAACACCAACCCCTGATTTCCCATCTCAATAACCATACTAACAGCCTCCTTTAACCTCCCAATTTCAGCAAAATTCCTCACCATACACTGCATTACTTCATGGGCTCTCTCCAAATTATCATTCTCAATTAAAGAATAAGCCAAAACAATATAAAATCTCAAAAGTACCTATATTTAGCATACCTAGTTGTTCAACAGTACGAAACTAGTTTGAAGGCGAAAATTAGAAAAACAGGGCATCCTAGTAAAATTAGAAGGACCTTCAAGGTTGAATAAACTTCAACCACAGCGAAACTTGAAGCAATAAACATATCATCACAGAAAAATTAGAAGGAAATAGAAAAAGAATCTATTACATACACATATCTGCTTTCAATCACAGCGAAATAGGGCACGGTCGCTATTCTCAGTGATTTGAAGAGAAAAAAGAATAGAGAAGTTAGGTCACGGTTCCGATTTGGCTCTGCTTGCAATAGGGCACGGTCGCGAATCTTCAGTGATTTAGAGAGAAGCATTTGGAGAGGAGAGAAGCGAGAAGCTAGGGCTTAAACTATAGATCATATTCCATTTTAGTGATCTACCTTTCAATTTTGTCAATTAGATGATTAAACTATCAATTTTTTTCAATTGCAACAAATTGAGCATGCCACGACAGAAATTGTTGACGTGGCTAATTGTGTGGGGCCTTAATAAGCTGATGTGACAAAAAAATAATTTTTTAATCATTAAATAAATAAATCTGATTAAATGTGGGGCAAAATGGTCAAAACACAATTAACATTTCAAATTAAAATAAAACAAAACATTAAACTCAATAATATATCAGTACCCTTTCCATTTCAATCGATCGATCCCGATGACAACCAAATTAATGACAAATCGTCTAACATCCTCATCTACCACCAGGACAACCACGCCGCCGCCATATCCGACTTCGGGCTAAACTCACTCTTCGACGAGTCAAGCTCTCCCAGCCACCACCGCGTCGCCGGGTATCGTGCGCCGGAGATGGTCGAGACCCGGAAAGTCACCTTCAAGTCCGACGTATACAATTTCGGATTTCTGTTGTTGGAATTACTGACCGGAAAAGCGCCTAATCAGGCCTCATTGGACGATGAGGGGATAGATTTGCCGAGGTGGGTTCAGTCGGTGGTCAGTGAAGAATGGACGACGGAGGTTTTCGATTCAGAGCTGATGAGGTACGACAACATTGAAGAGGAGATGGTGTAGCTGCTGCAAATTGCGATGGCCTAAATCACTAAATATACTTATTAAAGCCCCAAATCACTCGACAAACCCTAGCTAACAAATAGCAACTAATTACGGGGTTTAAGGGGTTTTAATTAAACTTAATTTCAAATGAAACCCCAACTTCAAATTGTGTGGTGAAAAAGAGAGAGGAGTACTATACTCTAATCTGAAATGACTCCACAAATTGTTCTGCGTTCGTCTCCCGTGGACAGGCGGCAACCACTGCTGGTGGTTCAGGATTCGTCCTCACAAGGAGGGCGGCGGTTCACGGAGGTGGCGTGCAGGGCCACAGCGGAGTGCGCCGCGATTTGCTGCATCAAGAAGGAAAAATAATCAGATAATCTAACTTGGATCAACTACCGCGGATTTATAGATCATCCTTTAGTGAGGTACATTCTAAATTAACAAAAGACGACATTACTCATTCTTACGAAATAATATAATCCTTGATGGCATGGCACATTATAGAGCTTTTACACAGCAATGACATATTTTATGTATTAGAAAGTTAACCAAGTCACAATGGAGAGAAAAATCAATTTTCATTGATTCCAAATTATCAATAACAATCAATATATCGATTTCCAACAATGGAGAGTAGAAAAATGATTACTCCGGAGTTGTAAATAGTTAAGATTGCAAGGATGATGGTTGGTTGGTTGTTTGCTTCGTCACTACTTCTATGACAGCTTCATCTCGGGATGGAACTCTAAGGGATGCTTTCATGGTGTCATAAACAGTAAAGCCAATTGCAACTGAGGGTACAACCTGTAATAAGTGCATTGAAAATTTTAGATATGACGAACAAAAACTGCAAAATCAGCATTCAAATAACTATGTTAATCTCACCTTCAGGTAATTGATACTGAGCCCTGAAAATAATTGCTTCCATCCTTGCTTTTGTACTATCATAACAAGACTTTCCAGTGTGCCTTTCATGTCTGCACTGTTTGATGTTGAGAATTGCTGGACCTGTCAAGGTGCTTTTAATCACTCTTTAACATTCTAAACTTTGAGTTGCACAAATAAATTCAAAATACTCTGTACTTGCAATTTAAGGCTACATGTTGAAATAGAATTGTATTTTGAAAAAGTAACTTCATCTTATATGTATAAATTTGAATATCTATTTGATGAAGAGAGAGAAACAATGACTGGAAATATTAAAAATAGTGAAACAAACAAAATACAATAGAATATCTTTCCAAATTGAAGATGAAGTCAATGAACTATTAACTCTCATTATTAAGGGCAAAAACCTTCTCCAACTATAAGAAGAATTAGGTAGATCTTATCACCAGAAAAGTGAAAATTAAGCTGAAATCTATATATTTCTACAAAGTGATATATCTAAGAATCCACTAAATGGTAGGGATGCGTTATTTGTTAACTCTTCCAAATGGGATTTAATTCTACCTGCATTTGCCGCCTAACGGCATCAAGAGGATATGTGAAAGTTTGAACCAATACACCTGCTATGGATCCACATACAAGTTTCACCATGATACCCTTCTTATGTTCCTCTGGTACACGGCTTTTCATTTCCTCGTAGAAGTAAAATTTCAACCCCGAGTAAGGAAATATTCCGTAGAGTGATGGAGCTGACACGAGTGAATTTAAGTGTTAGATGAGAACACTGTACAGGGATGTAAGCAGAATAAAGGAAACAGCAGAAGTATGACATACCCACACCACGGTACAGGCCTCTTATCCCTGCCCCTTTATAAGTGTTTGAAAAGCAATCCAGAATTCCTTTATAAGCTTCTTCAGAAGGGATTATCCCTTTAACATTCAATTTAGGGATTCCCACAACCTGTACGATCAAATGTATGGAACTGAAAACAACTGAACTTTCAATATCATTAGACTCGAATTGAAAGAAAAAATGGAGATTGTTTGGAGTTGTGCATGTACTTTTATCTTTAGTGACTCCAAATAAATTTGTTTATATATATAAGCGTGCGCGCGCTCATGACTGTTTTTTGCGCGTTGACTGTGTTTTTTTTTGTGTGCGTGTGTGTGTGAGAGAGAGAGAGAGAGGCCTTAGTTAAAGACTTGAAGCTATGTACCTGATAAGCCAATTTAGTCCTAACTAAATCAAGAGGATAGGTAAAAAGAACGGCTGTCCCTCCTGAAAATGATCCTGCTACAAGATCAAGAACGGGACCGCCTCCAATGCCAGGAAAACTGTATGCAATCCAGCGCCTATATTGTTCATAGGCTATGTATATAATGCAATGCTGCATAAGGAACAATTCGAGTAACACTTGCTCCATTCCCTCTGAAGATAATTCACGCCATATACATTAGATTTACCGGAATTGACATACAAAAACAATCTTTATGGAAACAAACATCTTAAGGAATGAACTGAAAATAAAATTAAACATTTACCTATAGAAACCAAGTGGTCCTTCTGTTTTACCAATCTTATTAAAAGATCCCAAGAGCCCTACACTTTGGAACTCAGCTCTTCTGGTCTGGAAATAGGAAACATAAAAATAAAAGAATGAGTGTCTTCAATATCTGATTTTTCAAGTGGGTTTTTACATATCTAAGTAGAATAGTAGCAGTTCACGACCAAATTTATGTATTTTTGAAGAGGAAATACAAGTGTTGTGGTTATCCTGTGGCTATTCTGATATCTTAGTTTCTCTTTGAAATTTAAATTCTTATCGTCTTTCTGCTGTAAGGATTAGGCCTGATTGCATGAGGGGTAATATTTTTTTTTTGAATTGCATTATATATTTTTTGGTACATCTATAGGGGATCCAAATCACCAAAAATGAAAGGAATTTGAGCTCTGCCTAGTATTAAGAAGGTCACTACTATCCCAGTTCAACATTATCCAGGATGCATAGCTCACACTACCTATGTCTAACTGGATGCACCACATCCCCAACACAGCAAAACTCCTGAAAGAATTGCCCTTGCTACTTGAACAACTAACCCAATTACATAGAAAAACAAAAAATAAGGAAATGAATTGCCAAATAAGGAAATGAATTGCCGGATAAATGTTCTGATCATTTCACTTTCATTTTCCCCCGAAGATTGCTGATGAATCTCTTGAGAATTCAATCACTGATACTAAAAGAAGTTCTTTTACTATGATTAGTTGCAGGTCAATCTAATGTTAATTTGCTCAATCATTAAACAATGTGACCGACTGCATCTCCTAGAACCATCTCTATACAATCAATTTCAGCAACGAGTTTAACAAAAGATAATCAAACAAGATTACAAATGAAATAATTGAAATAGTCACTGACCCACACCCAATTGAGATATGAAAAAAAAAACAGCATTATCGTATAATTAACTAATCACAAGTTCCACTGAGATCATAAACTACAAATTCACTAAAAACAACACAAATGATCCTTAATTATGACAAACCCAGAATACTAAAAAAGAGTTCCTGAATCCAACCCATTAAAGATTACTTCAACATCGCCAATCATTTCAAATCAAGACCCGTAATTAAGTCAAAACACACCAAAAAAGCACCTAATCAATTGTACCTGAAACAAGATTTTGACACGCTCAAGAGGAGCGACAACAGTCTTAGCAAACCCACCAGCCACACCACCAGCAATCAACTCCTTTGCAAACATAGGCATCCCCTCTATAAATCCACCCCAAAACAAACCCTCCTCCCCTTCCTCTGTCTTCCTTGCCATTGCAGAAGCTACAAGATAGCTCTATAGAGAGAGAAAGAAAGGAGGAGCTTTATATTATATTATACTAATAGTAAATTGTCAATGTTACAAACTTAAATAATATTAATTTTCACTTAGCTTCCAAAAGGCAAGAACTATCACTTTAGAGTTAAAACTTTAAACCTCTCTCCTTTCTCCAATTTAAGAGCACCACAATCGCAACCTAGCCTCCTCATCCCAAAAAATATGGGTATTATCACTACGTCCCTTCAGTTTTTACGAAATCAATGTCCTCTCTGACAACACCATGAGAACAATAGCTTTCGAGGTTTATTACTAATTTAAGAACAAACAAGAACATATCTGACCCACGCCATCCTACCTCATGTTATTCATGCTAGAAGTCTTCAAAATCTAGAAATGTCACAACATTGTTTCATTCCTTTCTTGTTTAAGATACACACTACTGTTTCAACATTTTAATCACCAATTACACCCAATTTAAATGAAAGAGGAAAATTCAAAACACCTCCAGCTCTCAAAAGGAATCATCTCAGAAATAAGGGCAAAAAGGCCTGGATATTTTATTTTCAAGTTCTTAGTTTATAGGAAAAGGATTAATGTTTCTAAAAAAGCAACATATAAAATCAGCAAACAGATTATAGAACCAACTATACTCGAATTAAATATAAGAAAATTCAAAACATATCCGAGAGTTATCTAAGGAAAGGATGTAGCTTTTGTTCCTCTCACCCTCTATACATTTTTGTATTCAATAACGATAAGATGAAAAGGCCTAATTTTTTCTTTGGGCTATAAGCTTACATTGTTTATGTAACAAGTAGCACACCAAAGCTCCAAAATAGATTTCCTAATAAAATTTATGAGAATGTGTTTAGCATTGTACATCATCAGATTTGATTTCAAGTCTACTGCAGACAGAGTAGATCCAACACCAAAGTGCAGTCCTCGTGCAATAACCTTGTGGAAAGAAATAAAAAAATATTTTTTTATTAAAAAAGAGGACCTCTAAGCTCCCTCTCTAAGTACATTCAGGTGTTCTGCTTGCAGGCTATCTCATGCAGTAAAGAGAAACAAGAGCAGTAACAGATGACAAAAGGCCTTTTTTCATTAGATATTTGATCTTAGCACAAACAACAATATCAAACGAAAAGAGAGAGACTCTAACAGAAGTCTTCTCTTAAGAAACAAACTTTTTTTGAGCCAAAAACTATCCCAAACATCCCAATCCCATCACTCTTATAACCCATAATTAAACCTATAACATAATTTCCAAATGCACTCTTCTAACCAGCACACAAATAATCATAAATTGTTCAAAAAAGTCGATCCAGACCAATAAATCCCAAATATATTTGACGTTTTAGGGAGTTCAAAATTTTCCAATATATTTGACGTTTACAAATTTCTAAAAAGCATTAATTACTATTTTTCCTCTATTGCCCTCAAATATATTCTTTCATAATTTCTCTCTCATTTATCTAAACAACTTTATACATATTTCCTTAATTCATGCAAGGATAATTGGGACAATTCATATTAATCTTAACGACAGAATTGGAGCAATAAATAACTTTCTTAATAAGTGTGAAACACTCTAAAACGTCACTTATTTAGGAATGGAGGGAATATTAACTAAATATATCCCCGAAAATATCTCTGAAACCTGCGCCTGAGTACTTCTTAGTGCTGGTTATGAGCTACATCAACTACCCACATATGAGAAGAACCCAGTCCTAATGAGTTTGTCATTTGGCCTGTTGTCTGCATATACCTTTGATAAAGTCTTGGATCCAATTGTGCAATCCTTGTATTTTAAATTTTAAATTGGACTAAATTTTAGGTGCGCAATAAGCATTTACTATTAAATTTTAAAATTGAAACATTAATCTCTAATGTATCCAAGGTAAATGGTACTCTCATAACAGGGATATAAAGGGGCAAATGATCAGCACAAGTGCACAACCCCTAAAAAGTTAGTTCAATGGTAAGGAATTGCATACAGATAATTATAATTTTAAAAAATAAAAATAAAAATCAAACAGAGGAAGAAATGCAGCAAAACAAAAAAGAAAGGTTTTTATTTAATTGGTACCTATGTGAAGAAGTGACGGCAAAATCAACCCAACCATTGATTTGTCCTTCCCACTTAAGAATCCGACCATCGACGACTCCGGTGTAGGGCTCTTCGTCTTTGGGATCGAAAGTCAGACTCTCCGGTCCGACAGCTCCGGTGACATGGATGATTTGAGAAGCGTGGAGCTGGTCATCAGCCCCAGGTACCGGCAGTGGTTTGAGCAAATGGGTCGAATTGAAAGCTAAGATGATTGAAAAAATTGCAAGTGGTATTGCAGTCAAGATGAGCTTCGATTTCATCTCTCCTCTCTAATAAGAGAGTACTGCTCTTTATGCAGTACCTTCTATATCAGCCAATTATGTTACTAGATATTTCTATTCTTAACAAAAATACATATGCTCCAATAACAACATACGGCAAGTTCAATCTGATCATTTCCTTTTGGATACTAACGACTTATAGGAGGAATTTTAAGATTTTGATGAATATGTTGATTGTTAACGCCAAGTTTCGCCGGCGCGTCCAATCACAGAATCCACGCGCTAGAACCTGCACAGTAACAGATCACACAGAAGCTTGACGGCTTGTGCCGCCGGGGGATAGCTCCGGTGTGAGAATGAGTACAGGCCGTTACAAGGGTAAACAATGGAGGCAAAGTATTTAGTGCTCAAAAGTAGGTATTACCTCGTAATGTTAACCTAAGCCTTGTATTTATAGAGCTCACCACCTCGGAATCCTTCTCCCAGTCGGATTAGGACTCCTAGTGTATGGTAGTTACCATAACTTGGGTCCAACACAATCTCCTTAAAAGGTGCAAGTAGAATCCAATCCCACTACTACCTTTGGAGTTACCGTATATGAATAGGCCCCCGGACTCTGCACGCAGGAGAGCCCACTGTACAGGCCCAAACGGTCCTATTATCTGGTCTGGGCTTCGGCCCAAAGGACTCGAAGGCCCGACCCCTCCTTATCACCAGAATGGGTTCGTCCCCGACCCCGAAGGACACATATACCGACCCGAACACATATAACACCTTCATGGGCTTCATCCCATCGGTCTATCAAACCCTTCTGCCCACTTGGAGGTCGGTAAAACGCTCCCGAACATTGCCCCCCAGTCTCTGGTTATAATGTATTTATGACTAGAGACTTGAAAGGACATGACAACTAATGATGAGTCATCTTGGGAAGTCCAACGGTCTGTCATAGATATTTTAAACGTTTGCACGCCTTTTAACGCCTGGTCCCACCTCAACATTTATTAGCCGCCCTGGGGTTCCGCGCTGCACATCCTATAAAAGCCCCTCACCCCCTCCATTATCACCTTTACTGACTCCACTTTCTCAAATCCTATATTTTCAAATTTTCCGGCAAGGCGATTTCCGGCGAGACTCTACTCTGTCATATTCACCGTTTTCTGCATTTCTTTGCTCGTTTGAGTGATAATTTCGCTCATTTCTTGCCTAAACTTCTCCTTTTCTCAATATTCCTCTTGAAATGGCAGATTCCACCAACAATCCGGCAAATGAGCCCACCGTTGTCACCACCGGCGACCTTCTAGAGGTCGAACTACCAACTGCCCCGGTGGAAATGTCCGTGGAGAACGCCGAGTCCCAAACTCGTCGTCTCTATGCTTCAGAAACCGATTACGCGGTTATCAACACCAAATCATCCATCACATCCTCCCAACTATCTGACATCCGCTCGTCATTCAATATCCCCAAAGAGTACAAGCTTCGGGTGGCCGAAGCTAACGAGAGGATGTACCATAGTCCCGAAGGTGGTTGGGTAGCCGTCCACCTCTACGCCCTGAAGTACGGAGTTCGGTTTCCCCTCCACGAGTTCATATCCTCTTTTCTGTGTCTGGTCGGGGTCGGATTCGCACAATTAGCGCCGAACTCCTACATCCAACTTATCAGCTTCATAGCCCTCTGCCAAGAGGCCGGCATCACCCCCGGACTGGACTTTTTCTTTGTCCTCTTTTCTGTCTGCCGATCCAAGGAGCCCGGTCTCCGACACCTGAACCGAGTTCCAGGCCGAGAGACTTTCGTGAAGACCCCTTCAAGCAACAAGGGATGGCATTCCCAGTGGTTCTTCATGAAAGGAACCGACCTGAACCTTTTACCCGCCTGGGCTGGTCCCGATGACACCCCAATCAAAGTCACCAAATTCCCGAAGGGTCGTGCTGCAGCTTTCAAAAAGTTTTATGCCATTCTGAAGCAGACCAGCTGGGGTGTGGGGATCGTTTCAAACGAGTCGTGGCTTTATGAACACGGATGTAAGTAATCATATCCGAACCTTTTTTTTCTATACTTTCGTCTTTCTTCCATTATTTCTCTTCAATAATCTTTGTGTATTACATCGTAGTGACCATCTTCAAGCCTGATGATGCCGAAGCGGCTCTGACCCCACTTCCTATCACAGTCGAGCCCATTCACCCTCCAGCTGCTGATGATACCCCCTCGGACGAGGCTGTGCTCATCACGGAATTGTCCGTTGGTTCATCAACAGGGCCTCTTCCTGATTCATCAAAAGCTGTCGTTTCCACAAAAAACGTGCTCGAGATGAAAGGGGCTGACAAGATGGCCTTGCTGAAAAAGGCCAAGAAGAAGCCTTCCTCCGTCCGAGCTCCCGACAAGGCAATCTCTTTGGTTGAGGCGAAGCCTGCTCCCAAACCGACTCCTCCCCCACCTGCCTTAATAACTATGGTAGAGGATTCAGAGGATACCGAGGACCGACCTCTCGTTCGACCCTCGAAGAAGCCTCGCCTGACCGAAGGGCCAGTTGAGGAAGTGACTGGGCCGATCCCTGCTGCAACCCCGACGTCCAGAGCAAGTTCTTCTGAGGGGTCGGCGACTACCTGTTGGCCGAAGAGTCCTTCCGAGAAGTTTCCCTTCTACTTGCTTGATCAGTTCAGGCTTTCCGGTGACGATGAAAGGTTTAAGAACTTTTCATCCGAGGAATTTCTGGTCACTTATCTCAAGGCTCAGACACAGGTATTCATCCTCCTTGGTATATATTTTTCCTTATTGATTCTTTGTATGTTATCTGACCGTCATGTCTTCTATACTTAGGCTAATGCTATCCTTGCCCGGGCGATAGCTCCACTTGCTCGGTCTACGAAGATGGAGCTTCAGCTGGGGACTGATGTGGATCGTCTCCAGGCCGAGCTAAGGGGTCGGGACTCGGAGCTGAAGAGAGAAAGAGAACTTCATGCCGGTGCCCGAGATAAAGTGGAGAAGGCTGAACGTCGAATCGGCGAACTCGAAGACCAACATGCTTTATTACAGCAGGAGTTCGTCGGTCTCGATGATCATGCCAAAAAGTTGATTCGGGACAAGGAGGCTCTGGTTGAGGAGAATAAGGTTTTGGTGGGCAACCTTCACGCCGTCGAGGATCACATCAATCGGATGCACGGTCAAGTAAGAACACTGATCACTGCGAATAGTACCTTGGAGGCAGAACGGTCTGTCATCAAACAAGCAGCCATCAAGGAATACGAAGAATCGCCTGCTTTGACCGATAAGATAATGGCCCAGTTTGCTGAAGGGGTCGAAGCTTATCGGGAGAAGGCAAGAGCGAAGCTTGTTGATGCTGGCCTGGATGCTTCGGTACTTGATTCTTCCGACGAGGAGTCCGACGCTGATGAGGGTGCTCCTTAGTTTCTCCTGGCCATTTTCTGCCTAAATGTATTTTTCTCTTTTTTGTACTGATGCCCGACTCGTATGCGATCGGGTTGTAAAAATTATATAAGTATAAATAAAGTATACTCTTTTGGCCCATGAGTGTTTGTTATCAGTTTTACTTAGAACTAATCTCAATCAGTTATGTTCATCCGAACCTTCTAATCGGATTGCCCTTAGAGTTTATCTGATATTGAAGGGTCCAACAGTTATACTCGAAACTTATCTCGATCAGTGGTATCTTTTTGAGCCTCTTGATCGGATAGTAGTCGAGACCTGTTCTTTAAGAATGTATTGAACTCTCGGTCAGTTATGTTCGGGACTTATCTCGAACAGTGGTATTTCTCCGAACCTTCTGATCGGATAGTGCCCGAAGCATGTCCGTTCGAGTAGTAATAAAACGCATGAATATAGATGAAGTTTAAACCTTAACAGAAAAATCTTTCATTTATATCGTTTAGATTAAATCGGTTACATAGATGAAAGTAAGAACAACACGACTATTACTGGTAAAATTTTCTAAGTCTTCCAGCATGCCATGTATTCGTTACCTCCGAACCGTTCATTGCTCGAAGCCGGTATGTTCCGGGCTTCGGCACCTCTATCACTTCATAAGGACCCTCCCAGTTAGGCATTAACTTGCCAGCGTTCTGGGGGGTTGAAGCCTCCGCCTCCCGGAGGACTAGATCTCCTACTGCAAACCTCCTAGATTTCACCTTCTGATTATAGTGTCTGGCTGTCCGCTGCTGATAGATTGCCAACCTCATCACAGCCGAATCCCGAACTTCATCCAGTAAATCCAGATTCGTTCTCAAGCCATCGTCATTGTATAGTTCTTTATATTGGCTGACCCGAAGGGTTGGTGAGCCGATCTCGACAGGAATTAGAGCATCGGTCCCATATGCCAATCTGAATGGAGAATCCCCCGTTGTAGTTCGTGGGGTAGTTCGGTATGACCATAGAACAGATAATAGCTCTTCGGGCCACCGACCCTTTAATGCATCCAGCCTTCGTTTTATCCCGTTGAGTAGAGTTCGATTGGTCACTTCCACTTGACCGTTTGATTGAGGATGGGCAACCGAAGTCTTTCGGTGCTGGATCCCTAGATCTTTCAGGAAGCTCTCGAATTTTGATCCGACGAACTGTCTGCCATTGTCTGAGACAATTGCCATCGGGATGCCGAACCGGTAGACTATTCCTTCCTTGGTGAACTTTAGACATTCTTGCTCGGTTATCCTTTGCAATGGTTTGGCCTCGACCCACTTGGTCATATAATCGATTGCCACGATCACAAAGCTGACTTGTCCCTTGGCTTTTGGTAGAGGACCTAGGATGTCGATCCCCCACACAGCAAAGGGAATTGGGGATAGAACCGAGTATAACTCTTCTGGAGGTTGGTGTGGAATGTTGCTATTCAGTTGACATTTGGGGCATCTTCTGACGAATTCCTTAGCTTCTGTGTAGATAGTTGGCCAGTAGTACCCCTGCCTCAGAATTTTATGTGCCAGTGACTTTGCTCCCATGTGATCCCCACAGATCCCTTCGTGAACCTCTCGAAGTGTGTAGTCTGCTTCTGAAGGAGTCAAGCATTTGAGCAGTGGAGAGCTAAAGGCTCTTCGGTAGAGATCTCCATCAATGAGGACGAAGTTCGAGCTTCGATGCTTGACTTGTCTGGCTAGAATTCGGTCCGAGGGTAAGGTCCCGTCGGCCAAGTATGAAATATAAGGAGTGAGCCAGCAATCGAGTCGGTCCAAAGTTAGAATGTCTGTCTTTGGGACACTGGGTTTTTCCAGAACCTCTAGGTATACTGATCCTTCGAAGGAGCTTGCTTCAGTAGTTGCCAATCGTGCCAGGGCATCTGCTATGGTGTTTTCTGATCGGTCCACCCCCAAGCAGTTGTGTGATGCGAAGTATGTGAGCTTATCTCTTAATTCGGCCAGATATTTGGCCATCCTCGCCCCCCGAGCTTCATATTCGCCCGATAACTGCTTGACCACCAGCTGTGAGTCACTGTAAATAATTAACCTTTGCACCTCTAGGCTTCGGGCCAATCGTATCCCTGCTAAGATGGCCTCGTACTCTGCTTCGTTGTTCGTGGCCTTGAAGCCGAATCGAATGGCTTGCTGGACCTTGAACCCTTCTGGACTCGTCAAAATGACCCCTGCTCCACTGACGTCTGAGGTTGATGATCCATCCACGTATAATGTCCATGAGGTCTGCCCCGATTGTGCTTCGGCCACTGTGTCTACCTCCGGCTCTGTGAAAGAGCACTCTACTACAAAATCTGCCAACGCTTGTCCTTTGATTGCCGTTCGGGGATGGTACTCTATGGCAAATTGTGTTAATTCCATCGCCCATGCGGCCAGCCGACCTGACACCTCGGGCTTATGCAGAATTTTCTTCAAAGGCTGATTCGTGTAGACCACCACCACCCGACCCTGGAAATAGTGCCTAAGTTTCCTGCTAGCAATTATGAGGGCGTAGGCGAACTTTTCCAGGTTTGGGTATCTCATTTCTGCGTCTCTGAGAACATGACTGACGTAGTAAACTGGAAACTGTTTGCCTCCCTTGTCCCTCACCAGTGCCGCCCCTACTGCCATCGGGCTGGCAGCTAGGTATAAGTATAAGGGTTCAGAGGCAACCGGTTTCATCAGTAATGGTGCCGAACCCAAATACCTTTTGATTTCTTGGAACGCGTTTTCGCATTCTGAAGTCCACTGGAAGCTTTTGTCATTTTTTGGACCCTTGAGAGTGTCGAAAAAGGGTAGACACCTTTCTGCTGATTTTGACATGAATCTCCGAAGGGCTGCGATTCGGCCCGTCAGCCTCTGGACATCCTTGTATGTCTTCGGGGATTTCATGTCTAAGATAGCCGAAATTTTTTCAGGATTGGCCTCGATTCCCCTTTTGCTAACCAGATATCCCAGGAATTTTCCAGAACCCAATCCGAAGGTACACTTGGTCGGGTTTAGCCTTAGATTGTGTTGCCTTACCGTCTCGAAGCAATCTGCCAAATCCTCCAGATGATCTCGGGCTGCCATGCTCTTGACGATCATGTCATCTACGTACACTTCCATACTTCTTCCCAGCTGCTTTCTGAATACGAAATTCATCATCCGTTGGTAGGTTGCCCCTGCGTTCAGCAGTCCGAAGGTCATTTTCCGATACGCGTATATTGCCCGATGAGTGATGAAGCTAGTCTTCGGAATATCTTCCTTATGCATCGAGATTTGGTGATATCCCGAGAAAGCGTCCATGAAACTTAGCATCTCATACCCTGAAGTGGCATCAATCAGCTGGTCTATGTTGGGTAGGGGATAGAAGTCTTTAGGGCATGCCTTGTTCAGGTCAGTGTAGTCTATACACATCCGCCATTTCCCATTTTGCTTCTGAACCAATACCACATTCGCCAGCCATTCGGGATAGTCAATCTCGAAGATGAATCCAGCTTCTAGCAATTTGGCAACCTCGTCGTCTATGATGTTCTGTCTTTCCGGGGCAAAGATCCTTCTTTTCTGTATCACCGGCTTCTTATTAGGATCGGTATGAAGCCTGTGCAATGCTACTGATCTGCTTACCCCGGGCATGTCACTGGGTTCCCAAGCAAAGATGTCGGCGTATACCCTGAGTAATTCCACCAGACCTGTTCGCAGCTGTTCGGTTAACCCGACCCCAATCTTAATCAGTTTGTCTGGATTCCCTGGTATTAATTCTACATCCTCCGTCTCTTCGGCTGGTAGAGCCATGGGTTCTGTACTTCCCTCCGTGAATGGCTCCAACTCTATGGCCATCGCCTGCTTATGTTTACTGACCCCGATTCCTGAAGATATTAAAGTGTTCCGATAACACCTTCGGGCAATATCAAGATCTCCTTTTGACTCCCCTATCCCGTTCGGCGTCGGAAACTTTAGTTTGAAGTGGGGTATAGATGTTACAGCCTGTAATGCTGCTAGAGTAGGCCTCCCCAAGATGGCGTTGTAAGCCGAATCCACTTGTACCACGAAGAATTTTACCATGATTTCCGTCTGCTGTGGGGCCGTGCCGAATCGGACTGGCAGTTCTATCGTGCCCGACACGTGAACCGGGTCTCCACTGAAGCCGTATAGGGGACCTTCGCCCCCCAATTCCATCTTTTTTCCTCCCAAGTCCATCCTTTGGTAGGCATGCGTATAGAGTATGTCGACTGAGGATCCGTTATCAATCATCATTCGCTTCATATCAACCGGCCCGACCTGAGCTGTTATGACCAGAGCCCCGTCATGCGGTTCAATGTGATCGGTTGGGTAATCCTCGTCTGAAAAGGAGATAGTTGTGCCTGAGTATGGCCTGTCCTTCCGGGGCGAGGAGCCGGCTAATGATAGTACTGCCTCGAGATGTCCATTCCTTTTCCGACCGGTTACACGCCCTACCGACCCGCCCGATATCACATCGATAACTCCTCGGGGCTGGGTGTTCGGTTCCGGCTGTGCTTCCCGGGGAGGTTCTCTGACGTTCTCTGGGGGAGCCTCCGATCCCTCTCTGCCGACTACATATCGCACCAGCTGTCCATTTTGCACGTTCTTTTCTATCAGATCTTTCAGGTTGACGCATTCGTCCGTTGTGTGCCCTCGACTTTGGTGATACGCACAGTACTTATCCCGACCTCTTTTTCCCGGTCTGGTGACCGTTTGGCACGGTTCGAAAAAGGGTTTGTTCCGTATCTCTTCAAGTATCTTGGCCCGATCTGTGGTGAGTGCGGTGTACACTTTGTTGACATTTTTGCTTGGGAAGGGCGGCCTTCCGCTACCCGACCCTCCTCCACTATAATTTTTCTTACTATAGTTGTCCGACCTGCCTTGGGTGTCGGGCTTCTGATAATTCTGTTTGTCCCGATCTTTGGATTTGTCGTACGATTGGGACTGTGGTTTGAAATCCCCCATTGCTTCCTCAACTGCTATGTGACCCTCGGCCCTGTGGAATGCCTCTGTTAAGTCCGTCGGAGGGTTGATCACCAGGTCCTTCATCAGCTTTTTGGATTTCCCGATGTCTAGCCCGGTTGTGAAAAATCCCAAGGCTTGCGGGGAGTTCAACTCTGCCACCGACCCCACAGCCTCTCGGAACCTTTTAACGTACTGCCCCAAACTCTCATCGGGTCTCTGCCTGACCTGCATGAGGGATGCTGTGATCTTCCCCCGTCTCTTGTTACTCCCGAACCGAGCGTGAAACTTTTCTCGAAGGTCCCTCCACGAGCTTATTGATCCTGATGTCAGGGTTCCCATCCATTCTCGGGCACTCTTCTTCAGGGTGGTCGCGAACATGTGACACTTGGCCGCGTCAGAATGGCCGTAGTATGTCATTAATCTATCATACCCATCGGAGTGGTCATATGGGTCTCCCAGCCCGTCGTAAGTCTCCATCGGGGGCATCTTCCTTTTGGGGTCGGCGATCTCCCGATTAATCTCTGCCGAAAAGGGGGAGCCTACATAGGTCGAAGGTTCCCCCGTCGAACTTTTTGCCAACAGTAGTTTTTCCAGCTCAGCCACTCTTCGGGCGAGGGGGTCGGACTCTCCTTCATGAGGGGACGATCGGGGTCTGTCCCTCTCACGTTCGGGTGTCTCGTCCCCCTTCTTTCCTGAATGGCCTTGGTGTTCTGATCGGCGTCCTGCTGAACGGCTCCTCCTCCGGCTCCGACCATCCCTCGAATGACTCCGGTATCTACTCCTTTCCCTACCGGCCTCTCGTCTTTGGGGAGATCGGGACCGGCTTCTGTGCCTGCGCCTCCTGGAAGATGCCTCCTGTTCCCCGGCCATGTTAGCCATCTGTAGTGCGAGTTCCTCCTGTTGGAGACGTAGGGCTGTCATGGCATCTTTGTTTTGCTGCATCTTTTTCTGCAGGATGAATTCTCTCTGATCTCGACTTCCTTGTGGTTGATTCTTTTCGTGCACCTCCAACGCCAATGGATCAGCTCCGTCCATCCGACTGGCTTGGTTGGGGGTACGTTGGCTTTCATGAAAGAGCCGCCTCCGAGGGGAGCCAGCTGACTCCCTCTGATCTTCCTGGATTCTGGAACCCAGTCTGTCCTTCACCGACCCTCGCACCTGAGTGGTCTGGTGGGACTTGGCCTTTTCCCGGTCGGAAACTGCATATTCCACACTCGCCATCGTTTCTCGCCGGAAAGGAATCTGATTGTGATTGTTTAAGCACTAAGCCCTCCTTCTAGCGCCAATGTTAACGCCAAGTTTCGCCGGCGCGTCCAATCACAGAATCCACGCGCTAGAACCTGCACAGTAACAGATCACACAGAAGCTTGACGGCTTGTGCCGCCGGGGGATAGCTCCGGTGTGAGAATGAGTACAGGCCGTTACAAGGGTAAACAATGGAGGCAAAGTATTTAGTGCTCAAAAGTAGGTATTACCTCGTAATGTTAACCTAAGCCTTGTATTTATAGAGCTCACCACCTCGGAATCCTTCTCCCAGTCGGATTAGGACTCCTAGTGTATGGTAGTTACCATAACTTGGGTCCAACACAATCTCCTTAAAAGGTGCAAGTAGAATCCAATCCCACTACTACCTTTGGAGTTACCGTATATGAATAGGCCCCCGGACTCTGCACGCAGGAGAGCCCACTGTACAGGCCCAAACGGTCCTATTATCTGGTCTGGGCTTCGGCCCAAAGGACTCGAAGGCCCGACCCCTCCTTATCACCAGAATGGGTTCGTCCCCGACCCCGAAGGACACATATACCGACCCGAACACATATAACACCTTCATGGGCTTCATCCCATCGGTCTATCAAACCCTTCTGCCCACTTGGAGGTCGGTAAAACGCTCCCGAACATTGATTTTTGTCGCTGAGAGGAGGGACGATTGAAGGAGATAGGGCTCGACTGAATGTATTTTCTAATCTGAGGGAGTGAAAATTGAGGGAGAGGGCGGGCGTGAAAATAATGGAGGGCCATTTTTGCAGATAATTTCATTTTGGATTATACTCCTATAGGGACGATATTTCCGATCCTATAGTGAAGATGCTACGGTCGCCATATATTTTCAGTACTAATAAATAGGCGCCAGACTTCCCGCCTAATCTATACTAACCGGGTATAAATCGTCGGATTATACCTCTATAGCGACGGTATTTTAACACCTATAGCGACGGTACTACGGTCGCCTTATTTTTTTAGTACCATTAAATTAGTGTCAGCTTTCCCGCCTAATCTATACCGACGGGATATAAATACCCGTCGGCTTATAAGTCATATGGCGACAGGTTTTAGCACTGGTCGCCATATCTCGTCGCCGTATCGCCTTTTTCTTGTAGTACAAGTGTAAGAAACATTTAGTGTTGAGGTAGGTTCAAAGAGAGAAGGGAAAAATGCAGAAACTGAACTGGAAAAACCAACGCCAGTCTTTTAAAAAGACTCGATCAGAGACTACAAATTGCAAGTTCTTGTGCTTCAATTCCATGTTAAAGCTACTTTAAAAACAAAAGTAGATCCCTCATCAGAGAGTCAAACAATGTAGCAGCTAATGATATTAAGACCAACAGAATAATGTCACCTCTTGACAAGCCTGCTCAATTGTTTTGCATTCTGAATTGCAATGTCCTTCGGAGCAGTGGCGGAACCAGAAGATTTTCATAGGGGGGGCAAAATACATTAGTAAAAAAATTTTATTTATTGACGCTTGAAGTGCTTCTTTCGGTTTTACGACTAAGAGGAGGTAACTGTATCATGCGAGTCTGTGTAGTTTAAAAACGTCTCAAAATTTGCTCGTTTTCAATTGTTGGAAAAATATAATAATTTAATGTGTTTGTAAAAATTGTGGTAATATAGAAATGAGCATATTTGATTGAATCTCTTCACAAAGATTTCTTGATTACATATTAACTAAAGGTTAATTTGGAGTTTTTCCGGAGAAGAATGCATTTAAAAATTGAGATGCTTATTATATCACTCATTAATTAAATTAAAGGCTACTTTGGAGCTTCTAATGCATCAAATAAGAAATAAATTGTGTTTTCATGCAACTTTTAATAGATTTTGACTATTGAGAGCATGTGCCTCATAATTTTTAAAATTAAAAAAATTATATTAATTTAGAGTTTAAAAATATCTTAATTTGATTTTAAAAAGTTCATAATAATTTTATATTGAACAAAACAAAATAGCCTCTTTATGTTTTTTATTTGCAAACATTTTGTCATTATTTAGACAATTCAAATTTACGTTTCTCACTCACATTGAGTTGCAGGACCTATAAAAAAAATACAGAAAAGATATAAAATATATGTAAATATCATTTTTTTCTCTCCAAACCTTAACCTTAGTACCAACCTACCGGGGGCAGGTGCCCCCCCTGGCCCCCCCTTGGTTCCGCCAGTGCTTCGGAGTCATATTCGACAAGCTGAACAAAAGAAAAATGGAAGTGAGAATTCAAGAACAGATATTGTACCAAAATTTAGCATCAGAAAAGCATTAAAGATTTCTAATAAGAAAACCTACGATGCAACACATCCTCGTTTTAAATAACATATTTTCAGGACTTACCTATTACATCGGCATATTAATTATCACTCGCACTTTTATTTTTGGGATAAGTTCTCTCAGCAAGCTTTGAAGAAAAATTATTCTTAATCATAAATACCCATTCCAAATCATTCAACGAGGTTAAAGAAACAAACCAGAATACATCATTCTTACCTCCAATCTATCTCCTTGTTCAACAATATCAATTTTAATGATCCAGTCAGCTTCTTGCTTCTTCAAATTACATTCTCCGAAATTTTAATGATTTCATACTCTGAAATCTGATCACAAAATTAACAGAACAAATATATCCCAATCAAACACCCCGTTGTAAAAGATGAATGCTCTGGACTGCTTGCTGGAGTGACATTTGGACCCTAGTTGTATTCCACAGAGCGTATTCATTTTTCGTATGTTCTGCAGATGAATCTGACCCGGACAGAACCTCAGTTTCCATCTTAGGTGATCCAACCAGATTTAAACGAAGCACCTTTGGCTGAAACTTTTTCATTACCACAAGATTGCATTCCAATTGTTCCATGCAAAGTTTTGCCTCTTTTTTAAGTTGTCTGTTTTGGAAATTGAAAGTACTAAATAATGTAACACCTAAAAAGAACATGTAATGGAGAATTTCCAAATACAAGGTAAAGCATTCATTTCATAACAAAAAAGACTTTGTAGCAATGTATTCTATTCATTCTTATACATGAAAAGATTGTAAAAGAGATAACATCGTCTCTTCTGCATAAACATTATAGAAATAGCCCGCCCACTCATGGTTTAGCAAAAATTAAAACTGAATCCCCCAAGTTTTCAGATAAAGATGAATAAGCTCAACCTTCACCCCGTTGAATGCAAACAAGATATACAGCCTCCATCTCAAGCAATATCATTGTTTGTCTCCCAAACACTTGGTCCAATTCTCGAATGAAAACACATGCAATCCAAGATCTGGACTTACCTGATGTCTACTCTCGACTTACAAAATGTAATCCATTCAACAAAATCTTGTAAGTCTTCTCATTCATCATACTATCCTTTTTCCTCAAATCTTCAAGGAGATCAAATGCATGAGCACCACTCCCTTCCCTACATAACCCTTCCAACAGAGTTTTATATGTCAACAAATCCGGCGGCATAGAATTACTCAACATATCAAGCACAACATCAGTGGCATCATCAAACCTCTCTTCCATTACAAGACTACAAATCAAAATCATATAACTACTCCCTTTTGGCACCAGCTCTTTCTCCCTCATTTCCTTATAAAATTCTAAACCTTGATTCACCCTCCCCTTCTCGCAAAACCCCTTAATTATATAACTATAGGTATACAAGTTCGGTTCACACCCGTATAAACCCATTTCACGAAAAACCCGAATGGCCTCATCAACTTCTAAACACATAGAGAAAGCCTTGATGATCATATTCAATGCGAAAGTATCCGGTATAATACCCAAAGCCTTCATTTGCTTATTCAACGATCTGACAGTATGCAAGTAACTATAAGAAACATTCAACTTGTTGAATTTCCTAAGTAATGAATTCAACAGCAATGTATATGTTTCTAGTGATGGTTTAGCATCGTCTGATTTCCACATTTTCTTGTAAACGTCGAAGGCCCGATTGAATAGAAACTTACGGCTGAAACAGAATCTGATAATGCAATTGTAAAGAGGGACACTCCCTGGGCAAGCGCCGACAATGACTTCCTCGACAAGGGTTTCAGCTTGGCGTAGCGCTTGCCAGAGATTGAGATTTGGAGCATGGTAAGGTAAGTGATATCGTTGTGTTTGTAGCGGCATTGCTGGGCGGTCCAGCGGAAGATGTCGTGTGCGAGATCCGGGTCGGATTGGGCCGTTAAGGCTTCGTCGACATCTATTGAGGTGAACCCAGGTTTGAGCTTGTCCAGCCATGTTTCAAATTGGTTTTCTAGTGGGGTTCGAGTTTTAGGGTCTGGGTTTTGCCGTAGGGGTATGAATTGGGGTTTTTCAGGTGAGGGGAAATGGCGGCGAGCTGATGAGGATACGGAGCGAATAAAGAGAGAATATAAGAGATGGGAGAGTGATGAGCGATGTAAGGTTACCGTCCCTGCCATTGAGGATGATGGATTAGAGGTTTGGGCAATCAGACGGATATATAAAGAGAGAAAAGAGGAAAGTGTTTGGCGTGATAAATATAGAGAGAAAAGCCTTAACGAGGACAAAGCCACATCAGCCGGTCGCTAAAAATATCACGAAACTCAGGTCGCCCCAGACTTCATGAAAACCCACACATTTTTGCTCAAGGGAAGTAGCTTTCTCTCTCCCCTCTCTCCTCTCTAATTATACAATTATTACTCCCTCCATTCCTTAATATAAGTCTTTTTAGAGAAATATTTTTGTTCTTTAATATAAGTTTTTTGAGAAATTCAAATAAGCATTAATTATTTAATTTCTAATATTACCCCAAGTATTAAATATAACTTTGATTCTCTCACTATTTTCTGTCCAATAAATAACAATCTCTTATTCCAATACAAGGGCAATATATACAATTGATATTATAGTTAATGTTATACAATCATTTCCTTAATACTTGTGTACAACTCTAAAACGACATATATTAAAGAACGGATGTAGTATATAATTATGTGTGTTTGGACACATTTAATACAGTCTTAAAGAGCTACTGTACTCCTTTTGGCTCCTTTTTTGCATCATTTGCCATTTAAATTTATATAGGAAAATTATTATTTAGGATTTCACTTTTTATTCATATTTTACCTTAAGAAATAAATTTTACTTCATTACAAATATAGAATAATAAACACAAACAACAAAAACTAAAGCACATTTATCACTTTCTTATATAATATTCGAGCTGATTTAATTATAACTACGACTCTACTAATAGTAATAGTGCATAATAACTTAACTTATTAAAATAAGAGTTAAAATTTCATAACAATAACTCTCTCCCCCCCCCTCTCTATATATAAAAGCCCCATTTATCTATAATAAGATATAAGTTGATTCGCAAATGAGTTGAATGAGTAGGCGATTTTTTACTTTGACTAAATTCACCCGAGTTAGTATTGAGTTATAGGCAAAATAAACTAAATTGAGATTGGCCTTAAGTTTTCAAACATAAATATATATAACCGAGTTAATTTTGTTGGAACAAATCATATTCCAATTTAAATCGTAAAATCAAAGAGTTAATATCATTTATCTTTCACTTAATGTCATCTATAAATTCATATACATTCTAGCCCCTTAAACTATGTTCATCCAAAACTATGTCGTTTTGATAAAAGTATGCTATTTAAGACGTTATGTTATTTAAGAATTATGTTCTTGATCCTTATCGTATATATATATATACATATATATAATTGCTGTTGGACATATCCGATGAGCCTGGATTCACATCCAGTGCGTTTATTGTTTATATATATATATATTTACACACATTTGTACATATATATATATATATATATATATATATATATATATATATATTTATATTTCTGTCAGGCCTGGAGTTCACTTCGTAGCCTTTTACAGCTTTATTTACATTCCATCCCGCCTGGAGTTTACTTCGTGGTAGTTGATCGCTTTTACAGCTTTATTTACATTTTGTCCCGCCTAGAGTTTACTTCGTGACGGTTGATCATGTTTATATATATATATATATTTACAGCTTTTATATATATATATATATATATATATATATATATATATATATATATATATATAACTGCTTACTGCTTTCCATATAAATTGCAATATCATGTGAGCCTAGAAATTATGTGATCATAGGTTCAGTTAACTGAATCTAGATTTGGTTCCCATGATGGAAATTTCTCAGCTGTAAGCAGCATGTATATTATTTTACAGTGTCTGAATTTCCTTGGATGACTGTCATGCCCATGAGGAGCTCGACACTGCTGTATATTATTTTCTTGAGAATGCTTCGCATCTCGAAAATAAAAGCAAACAAGCCGAACATTTAATAATAAAATGGAAGTATGAAAAGGTCTCAATTCCTATTGAGCACAGGGTTTGAAAAACCTCTTTTACAAAACGTCATTGCTATATCTTGGTTAAAACTGAATTTTTCTATAAAATTCAAACCTTGTGTATATAGGTGTGAACGAGGCCTCGCACTACTTTCAAATAACTGCATATTGATCCACACACACATTCATATAACACTTTCTTTGAAAAGTGGCGGTCACCGTGGTAACACGAATGTCAGGGGGTGCCTAACACCTTTCCTCCGCATAATCAAGCCCCCAGGCCCAAAATGAATCTTGGTTTCACAGACCCGTCCAGCAGTGTCAAAACATTGGGTCAATGTGCAAACCTTTTTGGTTGCATTGGTGCAACCAGTTAAATACACTAACTGACGACTCTTAAAGTTAAATCGTCGACATTATACATGTCGGACCTTTTTCACTTGTTTTTTCAAACATATCTCACATTAACATGAGAACACCAAAGAACAAGTAACGAAAAGGGACACTCAAAAATTCTGACGTCGACAGGTGGGGAATCTCTGCTGGGGACTCCAGTAAGAGGGCTTAAGCCGCTATTTCAAGCTTTTCAAAATTGTTATATGCTTGTGTGTGAATGTTGCATTTACATTTATGATGAATGTGTACGAATGCATCTTAATTACTGCACTGCTAAATATCTATAAGTGATATTAGTGCTTCGCACATGTCATCATTTTGCATAAACGGTGAGACACATTGTATGTGAATGTATGTTGTGTGGTTCCTCCACCAGGAGGCTATCATGTCGGTGTTTGATTACTGGACTCGTGGGAAGAATAATTACCCGGGGCTCAGGAAAGGCACAACTCAAATTCACTTCAGTTGAACGACAAGATTAACTTCCCGTCAAGTAGATTGCGATGATCTGGGAACTTTCATGCCAAAAAGCCGCGAGAGTAACCCTAAGATAGGTCAGCCTCTGATAAACCAAACGCGGAGGGAAGTCTCTTCATACTTTCCATTTTAAATTACTTGTAAAAACATTTACTTGTAATTCTATTCCATGTTCATCCATATGGAAAATATGAAGAATATCTGTGCATGCATGACATGTTATCAATTAACAATCGATTTTGTAGGACAAAATTCCTAAACGGACATGTTATGATAACATTTATATTACCCTAAGACTAAACTACGTAAGTCTTTTGTAGGGAAGCAATTGGGCCTGTTACCCGCTCAAAATCAAAAAAGGCCGCGAGCCTACAGCCAATCATGTCTTCTTCTGACCAGTCTAATACTGTCTCCCGAGAAGAATTTGACAGATTGAGTAAATAAATCACAGACTTGACTGTTCTACTAAAAGAATTACACCAGTCTACTCAGGGTACGAAGATACCTACACATACAGAATCCTCTACACAAGGAGGAGTTCAAGGTTTGGAAAAAATAATTCCAGAACATCAGTTGGATACAACCAACAAAGACCCTGAAAACACCCATCTCAAAGGAGATCCAGACATCGGTGATATCAGGAAGAAGGTCCTTCAAATGGAGGAAACTATTCGCTTTCTCAAAGGGATTGGAACTCATGGCAGTGTTTCATATACAAACCTTTGCATATTTCCCGGTGTTCAATATCCAGAGAAATTCAAGACCCCTGATTTTGAGAAATACGACGAATTAGGGGATCCTTATACACATTTAAAGGTGTTCATTGGAGAACTTGGGTCTTACACGGAAAATGAAAACCTCCGAATGCAGCTGTTTCAGAAAAGTCTGACTGGAGAAGCCCGTTCATGGTATACTAGATTAGAAAACTCTAAGATCCATAGTTGGGAAGAGCTGGCTCACGCCTTCCTTACTCAGTACATTTTTCAATCTCAGATGACTCCTGACCGGTACCAAATTACCAAGGTCAAGAAACTGTCTAATGAGTCATTTAGAGAGTATGCTCAAAGATGGAGGCGCCTTGCTGCTCAAGTTATTCCTTCCATGACAGAATCAGAAATGGTCATGACCTTCATAGATGTACAAGAAGCTCCTTTCTATGAAAGAGTTCTAGCTGGTATTGGCAAACCATTCTCTGAAATGATCAAACACGGCGAGATGGCTAAAATGGGATTGAAGTCTGGTAAAATTCAAGACCTAGCTGCTCTTAAAGCTGTTGCTTAGCACATCCAGTCCGGATCTTATGGAAACAACCCTCGGAGGGTCCATAAAAAGAAAGTGGAGGATGTTTCCTTGATACTACAAGGAAAAAGGCAATCCAAGCATGCTTATGCAGAGGAAAAACTATTCCCTTTTTCTAGCACAATCTCCAAACCCTCCATTGCCTAAAAGTGGAGAAGTAAAGCGACCTCGAACGTTCACACCCTTAGGGTTCTCGCTCGAGAATATTCTTAATCTTCTGACTGCTCAGAAGAAAATTAAACATCTTCTTCCACCAGCCAACCCTAATGCTACTCGGAAGTGTGCTTATCATGGAAGGGCACCTGGATATGATACTCAAGATTGTTGGGCCTTGAAACATAAGATTCAAGATCTAATAGACAACGGTGAGATTGTGGTCACTAAACCAGATCAACCTCATGTGCAAGATAACCCTCTTCCTCAACACAAAGAAGAAGAGGTCAACATGATCAGTTGGAGCACTGCACAAGGTTCCAATTATAATGGCGAATCATCCCAACCCATCAAAGACGGTGTTGACAAATGGGATTATGCAAAGTTCCAATTTACTATGGAATAAAAAATGAAAGCTCTTTGCAAACAAATTGAATAATTGGCAAAACTGGTGACCCACCAGCATTAAGTCACATGCCAATTAATCAGGCAGGAGCATGTCTATCTCCTTCCTTTTGTTATGAATGCCTCCTCACCACCTTCAGAAAGAGAAGCTATGGAGGATAAGGTTGTGAAGCGAGCAAATGCTAAAGCCCGTCGGGATTTTGCCAATCAGAGGGAATTCACCTATTTGGGCCAATCCATGGAGGAGATACTACAAATGTTGATTAACGAAGGAAGAATTACCTTCCTTCTCCCTCCCATCAATCCCCGCTCAGGGCGATTCAATCTTGATGAAATATGTCAATATCATTCACATTCTCGCGATCACAACACAGAAGAATGCTGGGCACTCCACCATCTCATTCAAAATCTTATTGATAGCGGTGTCCTGCAAATAGCAGATGATTACACTATGCAGCTCAAGGGTGTGAATGCATGTCCTACTAAATAGAAGGGATCAGTAGTAGTTATATCCGAAGTGGATGATGAGACTATCAAAGTATTTCCCATACAACCAATTCAACTCAAAGGAGCTGACAATCATTTGAAAGTGGCCGCACCAGAGCCAATTCCTTTACCTTTCAGACCACAACATCCTGTTGTCAGCTTACACAAAGTTCCATGGAATTATGGAGAAGCTGAAAGATCCACGACTCATACTACTGCTACAGTGTCAAAGGAAAATCCATTGTATCTTCCTCAACGGGTTATTAAACCTACTTGCGAAGCAAAGGGGAAGTTGCCCATTGAGAAGATTGAAAAATTCCTCCGCACTATGGGCCACAATGAAGCCAAAGAGGTTTTAAGCTTGCGAGAAGCTCCACACCAGATTTCAATACTAGACTTGGTTTTCTCTTTCGAGGATCATCGAAAGATTTTACTGAAGGTTTTAGAAGAAGCCTATTTGCCAAAATCAGTGGACGTGGAAAAATTTCAACATTTTGTTGATCACATTTTCAACAACAATGTGATATCCTTCACTGATGATGACATACCTCCCAAAGGGACCGGTCATTGCAAGCCTTTGCATATTACAGTTTTATCTTCCAGGTACATGCTAGCAAGAGTATTGATAGATGGAGGCTCATCTCTAAATATCTGTCCTTATGCCATCTTGGTAAAGATAAATATAAATCTCAAGCGGATCCAAAGCAGACATACGGTTATCAGAGCTTTTGATGGATTCCGGCAAAATTCCATTGGAAAGATTGAATTGCCAATTGAGATTAGTCCCAATACATTCAATTTATCCTTCCACGTCTTCAAGATAGACTGAGGATACAACTTGCTATTGGGGAGACCATGGATTCACATGGCTAGAGCTGTTCCCTCCACGCTACATCAACAACTCAAATACATTATCAACAATAGTCTAGTCACTGTCAACGCTGAGCCGGATTGTCCTAAACAAAGAACTCTACCAATTATCAGGTTCAATTCAGAAGTTGAACCGGCCAGCTTCCATACTTTGGAAGTGAGTAACACGTAATACCATTCTATTGGAGCGCCACTTCCCATACCCAAGATTTCTATCGAGGTTATGTCGGCCACTCAAGAAATGATGTCATTGGGTCATCAACCTGGACAAAGGCTTGGTAAAGATAAGCAGGGTATTAAGCACCCTATCCAAATATCCAGTCAAATTGGAACAGCTGGACTAGGCTATTTTGCTAGTTCCAGTTACAAGAATCCTCATAAGCACAAGAAGGTTCCTCAAGCTTCCGCCGCACGGCGATTTTCTATACCTTTACCCCATGAGTTGATGCAATCTCCAGTAAAGGTTTCAGACCATGTTATGGCTATGCTTTTTCCAAAACCAGTGCTAATTAAAGCAAAAGAGGTATTGATTCCTGATCCCGAGGCAAAAGAAAAGGAACGGAAATGTAAACATGACCTTGACTTGATGATGGCAGGCATTCGCGTCATTGTTCATGATGAATATACAAATAGATACACCCCAGACGATGATTGCCCAGATGTCATGGTTATCATTTGGGAGAAGGGGGACAATGATGATCCTTCCATCACTGCAGTTCATCAGGACTTTGCTTTTGACAATTGGAGCAGCACTCCATTCATTGGTCAACAAGGGTAAAATGGGCAGAAAATCCCTCTGCCCTATAGATAACTTTAATTGCTTGCTTTTCTTTACAGCAATAGAAGTTATTTTATCAAGTACATGCTAACACTTTTGTATGATAGAACAGTTGCATATATTAAGTGAAAGCATCTTTTGTTTCAGGACTCTGAATTTAGATGTGCCTGTCCTTGCTGATGACATGCCTTCTCTCCACAAGGGCTGTAACTTTGATGCAAAGTTGGACTCAGACTTGATGGACATCCAAGAGGACATTGAAACACCTCAAGAGATTAAGGAATGGGTCGCAGACAAACCCAAACTCAATCTTGATCAAACCACTCCTTTCAATCTCGGAACCTTAGACAACCCTAAGCTAATCCAGATTGGTTCAGACCTTACCATAAATCAACGGAATGATATGGTTGCACTATTAACCCAATTCCAGGATCTGTTTGCATGGTCTCATGAAGGCATGGTGGGTTTTTCCACTGACATTGTTCTTCATCGCCTTCCCATTAAAGAAGGATTTAAGACAGTTAGGTAAAAGCTTAGGCGATTAAAACCTGAATGAAGTTTAAAAGTTTAAGAGGAAATTGTGAAACAATTTCAAGCTGGCATCATCATGATGTCTTCATATCTGAAGTGGATATCCAACATTGTTCCCGTGCCTAAACAAGGGGGAAAGGTGCGAGTTTGCGTGAATTACCGGGATTTGAACAAAGCTTGCCTTAAAGATAGCTTTCTCGTGCCCTTTATCCACATTCTTATTGACAATACTGCTCAATACGGCATGTACTCCTTTGTTGATTGCTTTTCGGGGTACCATCAAATTATGGTCGCTGAGGAAAATCGTGAGAAAACTGTTTTTATCACGCCTCGGGGAACCTTTTGCTACAGACGATTGTCATTCGGCCTCATCAACGCCGGGGCAACCTATCAGCGAGCTATGATGGCTCTTTTCCACGATTTAATGCACAAAGAGATAAAGATCTACGTGGATGACATCATTGTCAAATCCCGAAAGGGGAATGACCATTTAGACCATCTCAAAAAGCTTTTCAACAGGTTGCGTAAGTACAACTTGAAGTTGAATCCCGCCAAGTGCGCCTTTGGTGTTAAGTCATGCAAGTTGCTAGGTTTCCTAGTCAGCCACAAAGGGATTGAACTGGATCCTACCAAAATCCAGGCCATCAAGGAAATGCCCATTCCTCAGACAGAGAAGGAAATACGGGGATTTTTGTGAAGGATCGATTTCATTAGCAAATTCATTTCTCAACTCACAGCAATCTGTGAGCCTATCTTTAGCTGTTAAGGAAGAACTCCTCCATGAAATGGAACGATGAGTGTCAGAAAGCCTTCCTTACCATTAAAGAGCAATTGATTAACGCTCCTATTTTGGTACCTCCCAAGGATGGTGTCCCCCTGTTCATGTACCTGTCCATAAATGACAATGCCATGGGCTGCATGCTGGGGCAGAAAGACAATAGAGGCCAAGGATGAGCTATCTATTACCTCAACAAAAGATTCAGCATCAGTGAACACAAGTACACTCTGATTGAGAAGACTTATTGTGCTTTAGCATGGGCTTCCATGAGGTTACATCATTACCTCCATGGTCACACAACCCATCTCATATCCCAAATGGATCCTCTCAAGTATGTGTTCAGCAAGCCCATACTGAATTGTCGACTGTCCAGATGGCAGTTGATCCTACAGTAATTTGACATCGTCTATGTGATGCAAAAGTCTGTCAAAGCTCAAGGAATTGCGGATCAACTGGCTGCCGCACCTGCAGGGGATTACAAACCCTTAGAAACATACTTTCCTGACGAAGGAGTAATGACAATTCAGCTACAACATCAGTACGATACATCCCGTACGTGGAGAATGTATTTTGATGGAGCTGTTAGCACAGAAGGCTTTGGAGCTGGAGCAGTTTTAATATCCGGTACGGGGGAATAATATCCCGTCGCCGTCAAATTGCAGTTTGTCGACACCAACAACATAGTTGAGTATGAAGGCTGTATCATAGGGATAAAAATTTCCCGTTCAATGGACATCAGGCGGTTAACTGTCTTTGGGGATTCCGAATTGGTAATCAAGCAATCCACAGGAATCTATCAAACCAAAGAATTACATTTGCTGTCTTACCATCGAAAAGTTCTACAGATGGCTTTGGAGTTCGAAGAAATCTCCTTTTTACACATTCCTCATATTAGGAATGATTTTTCAGATGCATTTGCAACGTTGGCCTCCTTGGTTTACATACTTGACAAGGAAAACATGCCAAACATCACTTTTACTCTGCAAAAAGCCCCAGTCTATGGGAATTATATTGGAGAAGTATCGAATGAGCTACCTCCCATCCATAACCCTTGGTATCAGCACATCAAGGAGTATCTATGAGATGGATTTACACCCGCTGAGGCGAGCCTAACTGAGAAGAGGCGGATTCATCGACTTGCTATGAAATTCTACCTGAGCGGAGATGCACTCTACAAAAGAGATGCAGGATTAGGTCTCCTCAGATGTCTGGACAAAGACCAACCTTAGAGACTCATGGATGAGATCCATGGTGGAGTATGCGGCCCTCACATGAGCGGACCCCTACTTGTCAAGAAAATTCTTAGAACAGGACATTATTGACTTACACTCAAAGATGACTGTGATGATCACGTCAAGAGGTGATATCAATGTCAGATTCATGGAAATGTTATCCACGCCCTTCCAAGGGAACTCCACAATATGAGTTTGCCATGGCCCTTCTCAATGTGGGGAATGGACGTGATCGGGCCCATCGAGCCCAAAGCCAGTAATGGACATCGATTCATATTCACCATGATCGACTACTTCACTAAATGGGTAGAAGCAACATTCTTCCCCAGGGTTACTAAAGAAGTTATCATTGTTTTCATCAGAAATAATGTCATTTGTCGATATGGACAACCAAAGGTCATTGTGTCAGACAATGCTAAGAACCTCAACAAAAAAAATGATGGAGGAGTTATGCAGAAAATTCCACATCAAACATCTCAACTCCATCATTTACCATCCAAAGATGAATGGTGCTGTTGAAGCGGCTAATAAAAACATCAAAAAGATCATGCAGAAAATGTTCGCCAATCACAAAGGATGGCCTGACCACTTGCCTCTGACTTTATTAGCCTACAGAACTTCCATGCGAACTTCCACTGGGGCAACCCCCTATTCATTAGTCTATGAGATGGAAGTAGTGCTCCCCATAGAAGTGGAAATGGAATCCCTCAGAGTATTGATGGATGCTCAGTTGGATGAAGACCAATGGGTACAAGACATGTATCACCAATTGTCTCTGATAGACGAAAGGCGATCCGCGACTATCTTCTATGGTCAGTTATATCAGCAAAGGATCACACGATCCTACAACAGAAAAGTCTGACTGCGGCAATTCAAATAATATGACTTGGTTTTGAAGAAGATCATTGACAACCAAGATCAATCTAAGGGAAAATTCGCTCATAACTGGGAAGGCCCATTTGTTGCCAAGGAAGTATTGACAAGAGGTGCCCTCAGATTGCAGGAAATGGATGGCGATGAATTTCCACAGCTTATCAACTCGGACACCATAAAACGGTACTATGTCTGAAATTACCATCAAACAAACATCCTGGTTTTGATCATCAAATCACCAGTCATTCCAGTTTTGAACCCTTTCCTTTTGAATACTCTTCTGCCCTCAAAGAAACATACACTTCAAGACAGCAGCCTGGTTTTACTTCATACAATCTCGATTATCCTGAAGACGGGATTTAACCTTTCACAATTTCAGTTATTCTGAAGACGGGATTGAACCTTTCACACCTGCAGTTTATCCTGAAGTTGGGATTAAACTTTCCTACGCCAGCAGTTTATCCTGAGGACGGGATCAAACTTTTTACACACTTGCAGTTTGTCCCCATTATGGGATCAAACTTTTTTCTCCCTGCAGTATAGCCTGCACATGGGATTCACACTTTTCTTCGCCTTCAATTCGTCCTGAGGGGCGAACTACGTCGACCCGATCTCCCTGATACCCGGGGGTACGTAGGCAACCATATTCTATATGGCCCGGTCGTAATAAAAAAAACAAAAACATTTTTGCCCTTTATCTACAAAACAACAAAAAAATAACAAAAATACTTCTACACTCATCTGCCTTCCGCATTCAGCGTTGAACCTCCTACACTAGGTTCGAACTACGCAGACTTGATCTCCTCTTCAATAGGAGTACGTAGGCAGCCATTCATGGTGCATTCTAACCCCTACCAGAATAACATACTTATTACACGGTACCGGGATCTACCTTCAATTTGCCCCATTTCATCGGTTTCAGATCAAAGAGATGGAATTACCCAACCTCTTCTCACAAATAAAAGATTCGGTGACCATCTAAGCTGCGATCGTGCCTCAAAGAGCAATACCAACGCATAAGAGATGGAATTAACTAGGCTTCTCACAAATAGAAGTATTGGCGACCATCTGTGGTGCGGTCAATCTCAGAGAGGAAGAAACCACCCTCCTCTCCACTTTTCCATACAGATACCAGTCCCAAGACACCAAAGATGGTAGGGATTTACATAAATCAGTGATCCGTTCTGAGAGATCTTGCGACGTCTCAATGTCCATCTATCAAGGATAAGTTCAGAATGCATCAAGATCACAAGGCCATGAAGAAACAGGAAAATATCAAGCAAGTATCAAGGCATAACTAAAAGGGAAGTAAATCAAAATATATTTCCTTGCCATATATAATATTGTTTGATATATACATCTGTGTCGTACATGACAAAATGGCTAAGCTAGTCTGTATAGGAAAATACAAAGCTATCTACAGATCTGTGTGTATGCGGACTATCAGATCTAATATAGCATCCCTCTCTGACGACGGAGGAAGCACTGGAAGCTCCTGCCCAAGTGTATCTACACGAGCTAGCAGATCATAAGCTAAATGCATGGTGGCATAGTGCTCATCAATGTAAGCACTCATGTCGGCAAGACTGACAGTCATCTGGGAGGAAGTACTATCTGTAATGGCTACATCCCTAGCAGATAAGGTGGCATCCCGCTCCACAATCGATGCATCTCTGGCTGATCTAGCCTCATCCCTCTCTAATAGAGCGGTATCTCTCTCATCAAGAGCTGTTAACATCACGACCCTAGCCTGATCTCTATCATAGGTCATCAAATGTAAGCTCTGCTCCAAATGCTGTGTTGAACACTGAGTAACAGTGGCACTCAGGGTGGGAGAATCCATCACAAATGCTGGCAGCCCAGCAGTCAAATCATCGGTGGGAATAACAGCCTCCTTTATAGGCTCCTCATCGTCAGAATCAATCCCCTGCACTGTGGATACTGCCGCAATTGATGCAGTCTCTGCCTCCATTCATGCGGAATACTCTACAGAATAACCTGGATGATTGATAGAAAACTCAGCCAGCTCTCGCTGATCCCAACAGGTATACACCCTCGATCTGTCCTCCGCTGACAAACGATGTGAAGCGAAGTGCATCTGTGCACTCTGCAGGCTGAAAGGAGTATGACATGGCTAAATCCTGGGTGAAACAAAACACATGCCGTCTAAATGTGCCAATCGGTCTCAAGTGTGATATAAACCACACATACAGTATGACCGAGCTACTTGTAAACACTCCTGCCGGATAAGTGCAGCAATATGTAGCTGACCTCAGTGTCTTTGTGATAATCATCGGTACAATGGTACGACCCTCCCTGAGAGCTCTCACTGCTATAATGACGCTGATATCCAGCTCATCCATGTACCGCGACATAAAGACGTATGACAATACACATAAAAGTAGTACATCTACTCTGGCTGAATGCCAATGTTCCTCCGGTGTGGTGAAATCCCCGAAATGCCATGCATAACTGTCCTCAGAGCCAAACCTGTCAAATAGGAAACGCTGGGATATTACGTGGCCGGATGTAATCTCGTCCTGGACCACTCTACCTCTCAATCCGGTGAGGGTCATGAACTGTCTGCTCATGTCTCTAATAGTCATATGCACGCAAGGTCTGTCCAGCGGTAGAATCATCAACCGTGTATACTCCTCCAAAGTAGGAGTCAACTCCCGGGTCCCAAATTGGAAAACCTGCCTCTTCGATACCTAGTGCTCTAGCATGCCCTCTACAAATCCTGTGGGAACCTGAAACATCAACAGGGTCATAGTATGCTGCAGCAAATCATCTACGATCACCATGTCTGATGGTGATATACTATCATACCATGAGCGCATACCAGCTATCATCACAAATGGTGGGGTATGATCAATACGGCTAATTGTCGAAGAAGACATCTGTACGGGCCGTATCATAAGACCATCCAGGGGTCAATGCTGAATATCTCTGGACATACATACATATGCATAACATAATAACATGCATGATATAATAGATGGCAATATGATATAGGGAATGAAAAACTGTACATATATTCCTAAGTATATCATCATCTAATACATCTCTGTACAGCTAAAATACGGAGAAATGGGGCGAAGCTACCCAACATAAAATAGAGGCCTATCAAAAGATATAGCGAGAAATACATCAGAAAAAGTCAAGAGTGTCGATGTCTACATCATCGATCATGTCCACCTGATGTAACTCCTCCTGAGTCATTGGATCTCTATCTACAGGGATGTCAGGCCGATACAAGGGAGGATCTGCACCGACAAAACCATATGGGTCACCTGAGGGACCAACGCCAGAGCTGGAAGGATCAAAAGTATCTACCTCTGCAGGATCTCTGCCCAAATGTCGAATGAAAAGATGTGACCGGTCCAGCTGCCGAGTTAATCTGTCAATCTGTGTCACATGAGTCAGATCTCTGACACAGGCTAGCCAATCCGTCATCATCACAGATCCTGAAACCATATTCCCCATAAACTGTGTGGCGCAGGTTTGAGCTCCAATCGTACGAGGGATCCACCAATGCTGGAACATCTCCTAAGAACAGGGGCCCTTTGACAATGTAAAACCGTCAATCCCCATCAATGAGATGTCAATAACGGGTGACTACGAAACAGGCCAATAATGCCTGACAAGAGGCAAGATCGGCATATGAATCTCTCCTGTAGTGCTCCTAATAGCACGATCTCCTAAATAGAGCTCCCATCCTCCATCTGTAAAGAGAGGAATCCTGCAGGTGGAAATGACGTACTCTACTCCAGTCGGGTACCTATCCTCAAAACCAACTCCCAAATGCTCTCCAGAGTAGGGAATCCATGTGATGACATCGGCTGTCAATAACTCCAGCTGTAGGCGATAATGAGTGAAACCCTCAGCAACAGGGACCTCCGCCAGTATGGAATGATGCCATCTCCTTCCTCGTGGATAGGTGTCTAAACCTAACACGCTCACAGGACGCAAACAAGGAAGCCTCTTACAAGCCCAAAACTGCCAACACAAAGGCAAACATCTCCTGTCAGTCAACACTTTTAACTTATACATGGGAAAAGATAAGAGAAACACTCATCGGCAGAAATGGGTAGAATCCTAACCACGCCTCGGTCAAGCCCTACGATCGCATGCGCATTCCCCTGATGAAGTAGGCAAAGGTGTAAGAACCCCAATCATACTCTCCTATACGGTCCATGTGTCGAGTGCGCTGATCAAAGCGAATGACACCGTAGAAGAGTTCTCTATTATGAAGCAGCCCCTAATGATCAACAGGAACAATCACCGGAGAATTCGATCCCTGACTCTCACTTTATCGGGTATGGGCTCACTCAATAGCTTGCTCATAGCATCTATGCTCAAAGGACCTGTATGAACAGTCCTGCCCTTAAGCGCCTCCGCCGGAACTCCCAACAAGGATCTGACGGCAGTAGGGGTGATATCCGCCATGTAAGGCACCGGCTCCCCTCCAAACTCCATACCTATAATAAACTGCCAATCCATCGATGTCATCATCACCTCGCAGTCCAGCAAATGGAGTGACTAAGTTTGGTGAAACCACCACTCAGACAATGCCCTGAGGTAACCCCAGAGACAGCGACGAGGTAGAATGGAGAAGAACCTCCCGAATCCCCAGCCATGGACGATCGCTCTGTAGTCATCATGCAAGGCCTAATACATAGAGTGGATGCTAAACCAGTTCCCTCGAGGCTGTGTGAAGCCGGGAACCTACATCAAATGCAGATCAACATCAGACTCCTTGACTCCTCATTAATAGGAAATGAGGAAGATTATATATCTAACTTCATTCCTCGTTTGCGTGCAGGTATACTGAAGGATGCCTACTCAAGTCACCCAGAAGATCTAGGTCTGCCACTTAAATACCTGGCAATTCCCTACGAGGAACAGGTACAGTAGGAGCAGGAACCTCGATCGGTGCATCGACCTCCTCGTCCTCGACATTCGGCACTTCAACCCGAATAGGACGTATCACCGCCTCCGCCAAACGACGAGGCTGTCTAACAGAACGGTGCTGAGGCTCTTCAAAAGCCCTCGTCCATACACCAGAAGTGGTACTGTAGGAACTACTCGGCTGATCCGGATCCATGATATCTGGACAAAAAGTCTCCAAATCACCTCAGAAAGGGTGTGGTAATTTTTTACCTGGAGTCTTTTCAAAATGCATTCTATGATTACATGCAAGCATGCATTGTTTTAACATATATCTATAGTAGAGTTAAAAATGCATGACTACCAAATACCTATATTTTGGGAAAATTTTGCCATAACCCCCTTTGTAAATGGGACTATCCACATGCACATAGACATGACTAGGTGGCCATTCAGTAGCACACCTATACACAGTCATATACATCCTGTATACATCAATACATTATAGTAAAAAATTCGTTAGTGTAGTCTAATTACCAGGATTATTTTGCTTGTCTACCTTTACTCATTTGTCCTCAGATATGATAAGAAATGACAGTAAAAGGGGCCAATTTGACTATTTTAAAAGTCAAATTTTTTCACATCAGTATGTTCAACATGGTTTAATACTAACATTTACTATGTTGAATATTTTTTATCAAGTCATATCAGCATGTATATTCACTACTATGTGTCTAAATGCATTTCATGCGATAAGTCATTTTCCAATGGACAGAAATTGGAAAAAAATACATGCATGTGTTACCAGGACAGTGAAGAACGCTTGTACGGTGGTAAAATATGTAGAAAGTTGCCCGAACTCAGCAGATCTAAAGAAGAACTCTCAGATTTCTTTCGCTGCACAACTTAAAAATGACTTATGAAAGCAACCAGCAGCCTATACATAGGCACGGTTGGCTGCAAGCTAACCTGTGGCACCTGTAGGTACACATGCGGCACTCCTATATGGGTCCCACACCTCCAGGTCGCTCCACTTAGAGTTTCAAAGGAGGTCTCACAAGCTAAAAAGGTCAAATTAGGAATAAAAGTGCTACGCGATTGAGCGGAATAGCCTGAAATCCTGGTTTTTCGTCGGTCAGAGTTAAACTCCAGTCATCTCAAAGGTATTCGCCTGAATACAGGGTATACTATACCAATGAACTCTGCTTTCACAAATCATGCTCGGCAATACCCCACAAAGGTCTGATGCCGTCATTTGCAGGGTCACAACCCTAAAACCTCCCCAGCGGGGGTTACAACGCAAAACCACGATATATCAAACCTCCCCGGCGAGGGTTACAATGCCAAAGTTATCAACATATACGTATCCCCGGCGGGGGTCACAACGCACATCCTTTAAACTACTATGTATCCCCGACGGGGGTTACAACGCAATGCAACCATTAATACACACATCAATGAAGGTCAAGCAGCCTTTACGTCATGTTAGCCGATGGCAAGTAAACCCATCGAAATAAACTTCCCCGGCGGGGGTTATAATGCGGTGCTACCATTGACACATACATCAATGAAGGTCAAGCAGCCTTGACAATACATCCAGCAGGGATTTATTCGGTGATACACACATCAGCGAAGATCAGGCAACCCTGATAACAACAAACTGTTGGCAGTAACTCTGACAGAATGAGGGAATATGTTATACACATCCTCAAACAGATAAAGATTTATCCCCACAGATCTCTTACACATAAAAGGTACCTCTATGGAATATAAGCTAGTGTCTAGGATTCAGGACTTTGGTGATAGCCCCAACGTCAACATCCTTGGAGACTTGGATCGCATGTCCAAGCCATCACTGATTGTCATCCCAACAGGATTACTTGATAATCATTTATGCATTCTACATGCATTTACATCATGTTGTTGCATATAGCATCATGTTTATCTTGCTTGCATTTCAAGTGTCTAGTATTCTTTATCCTATCCATGCCTTGCATTGCATGAATATGATAAAGAGGGGCATCTGTAGACACTTGAAATTTTCTGCACTCCTATTACTAACATTGCAGAAGGGTAGATTCGTCTTTTGGAGATAACCCTGAAAGACAACTTACATCCATTTCAGATACTACCGGAAGTTCAGCTCCAACCCGGAACACAAACCGGGAACATCATCTCAAACCCGGAACACACACTGGGAATGTCATTTCCAATCTCGAAGATAACCCCGAGATATGCAGATCAAAAGACCGGCAACAACACCGGAGAGGATAGTTCTGTCTCGACGATAACACCGCGACGCTCAGTTCCAGTCCCAGAGACAACACTGGGAGTAGTAACCCCATCCTTGGTGATAGCCCCAAGAGATGTCATTGCAGTTCCGGCGATAACCTTGGAAATGCTTGTTTCAAACATATGCAATCAGCTTCAACCACAAACATCATGTCGAGGCACACACACCTCAGACCCGGAGTTAACAACGGGCAGACAGGAACACCCACAGATGACAGTGAGACATACAAACAAGCAGCAGTCCAATCTCAGCTGTAACCTTGAGCAACGTCTTCTTTCCGCTTAAACCGGCGATAACCCCAGTGAGGAGTCACCACGTCATCTTACCATCTCAACAAGATGATATCGCGGCATACCAACAAGTAGTCCAATCTCAATTGTAACCCTGAGCAATGTCTACTTTCAACTCAAACCGGCGATAACCCCGGCGAGGAGTCAAAAGTCGTCTTGTTCCTTCGATAATGGCACGTCGTCTCAACACTTCATACATACATACATCCAACAATGTCCCACAAGAACAGAGGATTGACAATCCCGAGTGACTATTACGTGTGATAGTACTTTGGATAGAATTTGAAGCTTGAAGACCATGGGCATAGACCCCTCTTCCTGACTTTGTACAACCTCTAATCCATGTCATTGCGTAACTCTCGACACAAGTGGTCTGAAGAAGGTCAGATATACCTCATTCAAATGTTTGGACTGAAGTTTTGTAAGTTCGAGCAGACATTACAGTGCATGAGTGCATGTACTACGAGACGACGGGACCCGCGAGGCTCGAATGAATAACGACCAGCCGCATGTACAACTGCGGCTGCCGCAGGTATACCTGCGGCCATCCGTCTATATATACAAGCCTTGGGGTCAGCCATTTAAGAAGAAGAGGGAGGGAAAAAGGCGAGGAAGCCCTGTCCATTTTACTCTGTATACACATCTTTTGAGTGTTTCCACACTTCTAAACACTAATTAGCTCACATATAGCTATCTTTTATCCGGCGGGAGCTGAGTGTTTATCCATTTAAAGTCATAGAAGTCTAATTTGGCAGCCCACTGTAAGCCTTCTTATATTCTATAAAGCCTTCTTCTCATATTAGCACACACTGTTGTACACATTGAGAGTCGTGTGAGTGTGTTTGCCCGGACTAACATTATCGAGTTATGCCTCGATTGATCTTAGACTTCGGTCTGGAGCGTTTAATTGCTCATATATATATATATATATAATTATTGTCAGATATATCTGATGAGCCTGGGTTTAATCGCTTATATATATATATATACATATATATAATGTTGTCGGGCATATCCGATGAGCCTGGATTCACATCCAGTGCGTTTACTGCTTTTATATATATATATATATATCAACATAACTTTGTATTTTTATTTAGTAATTTAATTGTGTTTGTATGCGCATCTGTTCTTCCCTTCCTTTCCGCCCTCAAATGGTATCAGAGCCAAGTTATTTGTTGTTAGTAACTGTTTAGTCAGATCTTTTTAATCAAACTTCTCTTTACTATTTCAAAATCTTCTCCTTCCTCAGTGTTCTGCAGTCACCTTATTTACTTGTAGTCCACCTAGTTCGTGTCTAACCTTTGTAAGTCTCCAGGGTGTGAGCAGTGTCGGGTTATAAAACATAGGTATGAGTCTACTTTGGGTAAACGGGGTATGTACGAATGAACCTTGAGTAAGATTTTATTTTGAAACAATCAAGATGAGTAGATTATTCAAGTCCAGCTCTTCAGTTAGTAACAGGTCTGCTTTGCCTCCTGTCCCGGACATAGTTAACCAAGAAGAAAATAGTTATGAAAACATTAATCAAGTTTTACACAATTGGAATATACCTCGTGTATCTCTAAAAGATATTTATCAATCAACCTTTTCAGATAAATTTAAAACTGACTATAATGTCAAAACAGTTGAAAGAGTTTATGCAATTAACAAGGAATACGAAAATTGTAGTCTTTTATCACCTAAAGTTATTAAAAAACACAGGAAAAGGGGTTACAATTTTATTCATATAGGTCTTGTTCAAGTTGCAGTTAAGCCACTCAACCGAAAAAGAATTAATTCATCTATCTACCTCTGCCTTAGAGATGCTAGATTTTTGAATTATTATCCAAGTATTATTGGTGCCATGGAAGCAAGTTTGCATAATAGACCTATCCATTTCAATTGCTTTCCTGATTTCACCCTAAGTCTAAGTGATCGAAACTTATTTAAAGCTTTATCATTAAATATTAAAACTAATGGAGAGATTACTCAAATGATTGAAGGATCTCAACCCATTACTTTAATTTACAGGATTTATTATAAGACAATGAAATCAAACTTAAACGTTCATGCTCTTAATAAAAGTCCAAAAGATCAAACAGTTTTAATTCAAAGTTCAACTAGTGATGCTAATATCCAGATCCCAAGAACAATTCTTTGGAAGGATATTACCTTACCTAATCAATGGACTTTACCGAATGAATTACCACAAAAGCCCATAGTTAACAATTTGTTAAATATTGAAAACATTCAACAGTTTTCTGACGGAATTGTTAAAATTAGTTTTGAACGTACTAAAACACCAGTAATCATAGAAGACATTTCTAGTTCTTCAGCCCCTTCAGTTATCCACACTAGAAGAGATACTGAAATTCTTAGTAATCCTTCGGTTAGAGATATCAAACTTAAAGGTATCCTTAATCAAGAAAAAGTTAGTCATCCTTGCTATACTCAGGATGATACTGTAGAAGATGAAGGTTATTCTTCTCCGACATCCTCAGTATATCCCACACAATCTGATATTAATGTTCTAATTCATAATCAATTAAGAGTCATTAAAAAGAAATTCGTCTTAGATTGGGATAACTTAGTAAAAGATTTTAATTCAAAATTTAACAAAGAAAAAAGACATCTATTCAGATCTAATCATCCCATTGAAAAGGAAAGAGATAAGATAGTTAATAGATGGAAAAGATTTATTAAAAATGAAGAAATTAATATAACTTTTTACGACTGGTATGAACAATATCAAAGTAAATGTAATGTTATAAGTAAAACTCAATGGATTAAAGAAGACAAATCTAAAGTATCATCTAGTCATCCACCTTTAGAAACAGTTCTAATTCCGGTTAAAAACACTTCAGTTATCGCTAGTCCCTTCAAAATACCTGATGGAACTAATGATAATAAAAAAATAATTAAACAATTAAACTTTAATAATCAATATCTAGCAACAGTAGGAAAACAGCTAGATAGGATTGAAGAAAAATTTGAAGAAAGTATTATTAAAAAACCTGATTCACAGATTGAACAACCTTTAATCAAATTACCTGAAAATAGATATAATTTAAGTTTACCTAATAAAGAAAGTGAATTAGTCCAATCTATTGAAAAAATATTTAAAAAACTTAAAACAGAACCCGGTCCAAGTGGAACAATTGCTGTCATCGATCAATTAGAATCTGATGCTGATAACGAAAGTTCCTCTGATCACTCTATTCACTCATCTATTTCAAACCTTAATGAACAGCTAAATAAATTAACTTTCAATAACACAAGTATTACCAGAAATTGGTATTCTATACCAACTCCTCCGGATCTGCAATTCGAAGAGAGAAATCTAGATAAACAGTTTTCTGTGTCTTCTAATAAAATTTATGAATGGAATATAGACGGGTTTAGTGAACAAGAAATTCTTAATAAACTTAATCATATGTATATGGTAGCCAATAGTTATATTACCAAATTCAAAACTTTATCTCAGCCGGATATAGTTGAATTATTAGCTAGTGGATTTACTGGTATTCTCAGGTCTTGGTGGGAAAAACATCTCACCGAAGATATTAGAATATCCATAGTTCATGCTATCCAAAGAGATAATGAAGGCAATCCCATCTTTTATGAAGATGCTGGTATTGGTCTTCCTGACGGAGTTAATACTTTAATATTTACTATAATTAAATATTTTGTTGGAAACCCAAGCAATATTTCAGAAAGGATTCATGATCAATTAAGTAATCGTACGTTTCCCACTCTGAGTGATTTCAGATGGTACAAAAATGTATTTACCTCTAGAGTTATGATGAGAAATGACAGTAATAAACCATTTTGGAAAGAGAAATTCATTAATGGTTTACCATCCTTGTTTGCTCACAAAGTTAGAGAAGAATTAAGTAAAAATTTAGGATATATTGACTATGATAATTTAACCTATGGTGATATTATTAGTTATATTCAAAAATTTGGCTTAAAAAAGTGTATTGATTTTAAATTAGCTAAACAAGCTAGTAAATATAGAAATAAAGCCAAATACGAGTTAGGAACGTTTTGTGAACAGTATGGTTTACCGCCAGAAGAAAGCACAAGCATAAGAATAAACATATTGAGTCACATAAAAGTTATAGACGTCGTAAGAAAAGATATAATCAAGATAAAAGTAATAATAAAGGTAATAATAAAGATACTTATTGCAATATACCTAAGTCATCAAAGAAAAAATTATATAAAATATCAAAGAAATATGATAAAAGTAAAATTGTCTGTCACAATTGTGGGCAGAAAGGGCATTATAAAAGTGAATGTAGAGTTAAACAAAAATTAGCTCAATTAAATATTTCAACTGAAGATACGGAACAGTTATTAGAATTAATGAGAATTGATAATAACAGTAGTAGCAGTAATGAAGAAGCTTCTGAAATCCCAGAATCTTCTAGTAATAACGGATCTAACAATGAATATGATAGTGAAAATGAAGTCACCATATGCACAGAAAATTACAGTAAAAACTGTTGTAAAAGAATTAATGTAATTACAAAAGAAGAAGAAGAAAGTTCTTTATTAGTATAGTAGATTTAATCATTAAAATCACAGACCCTGAATTAAAAACTCAGTATTTAAAAAAATTAAAAGATTTTTTAACTAAAGACAAGAAAGTTACTGATAGGGTTCTTAGAGCCAAAGAAAAATCCATTTTCAGTCTCAATAAAACTCTTGAAAGATTTAAGGCCCAGGTAAAAGAAATTACCCTCCCTAAGTTAAATCAAGAAGTTAATAAACTTAAGAAAGAAATTTCTAACTTAAAATTAGATATTTCCAACTTAAGAAAAGAGATTAATGATAAAAAAAAATCAGATCTTCAAGTTCATGATTCCTCTTCTAGAGATGAAAGTCGCGATGAACCAGAATCATCAGGTGCTAAAGATTCTGGTCTCTTTATTCAAGGTCTCTCCCTTAAAAGAATTAAAGATATTACTATTCAAAAATGATATATCTCTATTAATTTAGTTATTGATAAAACTTTCTCTGTACAACTCCCTGCTTTGGTTGATACTGGTGCTGATTTAAACTGTATTCAAGAAGGTATTATCCCCACCAAATATTATAAGAAAACTAGTGAATAACTAAATTCAGTTAACGGTAGTCAAATGGAAATAAAATATAAGTTACCTAATGTACATATTTATCAAGACAATATGTGTTTTAAGATATCATTTGTCTTAGTTCGCAATCTTACTGACAAAATCATTTTAGGATTACCATTTATATATTTATTATATCCATTTACTACTAGTAATAAAGGTTTAACTTGCGAGCATTTAGGAAAGAAAATTACATTTAAATTTCTAATTAAACCAAAAGAAAGAGATTTAAAATTTATTCAAGAAGAATCAATTTCTAAATCATTGAATCTATTAAATTGTAAAGTTACCCACCTAAATTTCCTTAAAGAAGAAATTAGGTATCAACAAGTTGAAGAACAACTTAAGAGTAACAGAGTTCAAGAAAAAATAGAAGAATTAAAGGATTATTTAATAAAAAAATTATGTTCTGATTCTCCCAATGCTTTTTGGCATAGGAAGAAGCACACAGTTAGATTACCTTATGATAAAGAATTCAAAGAATATTTAATTCCCACCAAATCTAGGCCTATTCAAATGAGTCATGAACAGATGAAGTTATGTAAAAATAAAATAAGTGCTGATCAAAAATCTGACGATAATCAGACACTGGATGACTAGGTTTTGATGAGGTAGCTTGGGTTTGACATAACTCCATCTGTTCATGACTCATTTGAATAGGCCTAGCTTTGGTGGAAATTAAATGTTCTTTGAATTCCTTAGCATAGGGTAATCTAACTGTGTGCTTCTTCCTATACCAAAAAGCATTGGGAGAATCAGAACATAAATTTTTTTATTAAATAATCCTTTAATTCTTCAATTTTTTCTTGAACTCTGTTACTCTTAAGTTGTTCTTCAACTTGTTGATACCTAACTTCTTCTTTAAGGAAATTTTGGTGGGTAACTTTACAATTTAACAGATTCAATGATTTAGAAATTGATTCTTCTTGAATAAATTTTAAATCTCTTTCATTTGGTTTAATTAGGAATTTAAATGTAATTTTCTTTCCTAAATGCTCGCAGGTTAAAACTTTATTACTAGTAGTAAATGGATATAATAAATATATAAATGATAATCCTAAAATGATTTTGTTAGAAAGATTGCGAACTAAGACAAATGAGGTCTTAAAACACATACTGTCTTGACAAATATGTACATTAGGTAACTTATATTTTATTTTCATTTGACTACCGTTAGCTGAATTTAGTGTTTCACTAGTTTTCTTATAATATCTGGTGGGGATAATACCTTCTTGAATACAGTTTAAATCAGCACCAGTATCAACCAAAGCAGGGAGATGTACAAAGAAAGTTTTATCAATAACTAAATTAATAGAGATATACCATTTTTAGATAGTAATATCTTTAATTCTTTTAAGGGAGAGACGTTGAATAAAGAGATTAAAATCTTTAGCACCTGATGATTCTGGTTCATCGTGACTTTCATCACTAGAAGAGGAATCATGAACTTGAAGATCTGATTTTTTTTCATTAATCTCTTTTCTTAAGTTGGAAATATCTAATTTTAAGTTAGAAATTTCTTTCTTAAGTTTATTAACTTCTTGATTTAACCCAGGGAGGGTAATTTCTTTTACCGGGGCCTTAAATCTTTCAAGAGTTTTATTGAGACTAAAAATGGGTTTTTCTTTGGATCTAAGAACCCTATCAGTAACTTTCTTGTCTTTAGTTAACAAATCTTTTAATTTTTTTAAATACTGAGTTTTTAATTCAGGGTCTGTGATTTTACTGATTAAATCTACTAATAAAGAACTTTCTTCTTCTTCTTTTGTAATTACATTAATTCTTTTACAATAGTTTTTACTGCAATTTTCTGTGCATATAGTGACTTCATTTTAACTATTATATTCATTGTTAGATCCGTTATTACTAGAAGATTCTGGGATTTCAGAAGCTTCTTCATTACTGCTACTACTGTTATTATCAATTCTCATTAATTCTAATAACTGTTCCGTATCTTCAGTTAAAATATTTAATTGAGCTAAATTTTTTTTAACTCTACATTCACTTTTATAATGTCCTTTCTGGCAACAATTGTGACAGACAATTTTACTTTTATCATATTTCTTTGATTTTTTATATAATTTTTTCTTTGATGACTTAGGTATATTGCAATAAGTATCTTTATTATTACCTTTATTATTACTTTTATCTTGATTATATCTTTTCTTACGAAGTCTATGACTTTTATGTGACTCAATATGTTTATTCTTATGCTTGTGCTTTCTTCTAGAGGGAGCAACCGGTGGTAAACCATACTGTTCACAAAACGTTCCTAACTCGTATTTGGTTTTATTTCTATCTTTAATAGCTTGTTTTGCTAATTTAAAATCAATAAATATTTTTAAGCCAAATTTTTGAATATAACTAATAATATCACCATAGGTTAAATTATCATAGTCAATATATCCTAAATTTTTACTTAATTCTTCTCTAACTTTGTGAGCAAACAAGGATGGTAAACCATTAACGAATTTCTCTTTCCAAAATGGTTTATTACTGTCATTTCTCATCATAACTCTAGAGGTAAATACATCTTTGTACCATCTAAACTCACTCAGAGTGGGACACGTAGGATTACATAATTAATCATGAATCCTTTGTGAAATATTACTAGGGGTTCCAACAAAATGTTTAATTATAGTAAATATTAAAGTATTAACTCCGTCAGGAAGACCAATACCAACATCTTCATCAAAGATGGGATTGCCTTCATTATCTCTTTGGATAGCATGAACTATGGATATTCTAATATCTTCAGTGAGATGTGTTTCCCACCAAGACCTGAGAATACCAGTAAATCCACTAGTTAATAATTCAACTATATCCGGTTGAGATAAAGTGTTGAATTTGGTAATATAACTGTTGGTTCCCATAGACATATGATTAAGTATATTAAGAATTTCTTGTTCACTAAACCCGTCTATATTCCATTCATAAATTTTATTAGAAGACACAGAAAACTGTTTATCTAGATTTCTCTCTTCGAATTGTAAATCCGGAGGAGTTGGTCTAGAATACCAATTTCTTGTAATACTTGTGCTATTGACAGTTAATTTATTTAGCTGTTCATTAAGGTTTGAAATAGATGAGTGAATAGAGTGATCAGAGGAACTTTCGTTATCAGCATCAGATTCTACTTGATCGATGACAGCAATTGTTCCACTTGGACCGGGTTCTGTTTTAAGTTTTTTAAATATTTTTTCAATAGATTGGACTAATTCACTTTCTTTATTAGGTAAACTTAAATTATTTATGTTTTCAGGTAATTTGATTAAAGGTTGTTCAATCTGTGAATCAGGTTTTTTAATAATACTTTCTTCAAATTTTTCTTCAATCCTATCTAGCTGTTTTCCTACTGTTGCTAGATATTGATTATTAAAGTTTAATTGTTCAATTATTTTTTTTTATTATCATTAGTTCCATCAGGTATTTTTAAGGGACTAGCGATAACTGAAGTGTTTTTAACTAGAATTAGAATTATTTCTAAAGTTGGATGACTAGATGATACTTTAGATTTGTCTTCTTTAATCCATTGAGTTTTACTTATAACATTACATTTACTTTGATATTGTTCATACCAGTCGTAAAAAGTAATATTAATTTTTTCATTTATAATAAATCTTTTCCCTCTATTAACTATCTTATCTCTTTCCTTTTCAATGGGATGATTAGATCTGAATAGATGTCTTTTTTCTTTGTTAAATTTTGAATTAAAATCCTTTACTAAGTTATCCCAATCTAAGACGAATTTCTTTTTAATGACTCTTAATTGATTATGAATTGGAACATTAATATCAGATTGTGTGGGATATACTGAGGATGTCGGAGAAGAAGAACCTTCATCTTCTACAGTATCATCCTGAGTATAGCAAAGATGACTAACTTGTCCTTGATTAAGGATACCTTTAAGTTTCATATCTCTAACCGAAGGATTACTAAGAATTTCAGTATCTCTTCTAGTTTGGATAACTGAAGGGGATGAAGAACTGGAAATGTCTTCTATGATTACTGGTGTTTTAGTACGTTCAAAACTAATTTTAACAGTTCCGTCAGAAAACTGTTGAATGTTTTCAATATTTAACAAATTGTTAACTATGGGTTTTTGTGGTAATTCATTCGGTAAAGTCCATTGATTGGGTAAGGTAATATCCTTCCAAAGAATTGTTTTTGGGATCTGGATATTAGCATCACTAGTTGAACTTTGAATTAAAACTGTTTGATCTTTTGGACTTTTATTAAGAGCATGAATGTTTAAGTTTGATTTCATTGTCTTATAATAAATCCTATAAATTAAAGCAATGGGTTGAGATCCTTCAATCATTTGAGTAATCTCTCCATCAGTTTTAATATTTAATGATAAATCTTTAAATAAGTTTTGATCACTTAGACTCAGGGTGAAATCAGGAAAGCAATTGAAATGGATAGGTCCATTATGCAAACATGCTTCCATGGCACCAATAATACTTGGATAATAATTCAAAAATCTAGTATCTCTAAGGCAGAGGTAGATAGATGAATTAATTCCTTTTCGGTTGAGTGGCTTAACTGCAACTTGAACAAGACCTATATGAATAAAATTGTAACCCCTTTTCCTGTGTTTTTTAATAACTTCAGGTGATAAAAGAGTACAATTTTCGTATTCCTTGTTAATTGCATAAACTCTTTCAACTGTTTTGACATTATAGTCAGTTTTAAATTTATCTGAAAAGGTTGATTGATAAATATCTTTTGGAGATACACGAGGTATATTCCAATTGTGTAAAACTTGATTAATGTTTTCATAACTATTTTCTTCTTGGTTAACTATGTCCGGGACAGGAGGCAAAGCTGACCGGTTACTAACTGAAGAGCTGGACCTGAATAATCTACTCATCTTGACTGTTTCAAAATAAAATCTTACTTAAGGTTCATTCGTACATACCCTGTTTACCTAAAGTAGACTCATACCTATGTTCTATAACCCAACACTACTCACACCCTGGAGACTTACAAAGGTTAGACACGAACTAGGTGGACTGCAGGTAAGTAAGGTGACTGCAGAACACTGAGGAAGAGAAGATTTTTAAATAGTAAAGAGAAGTTTGATTAAAAAGATCTGACTAAACAGTTACTAACAACAAAAAACTTGGCTTTGATACCATTTGAGGGCGGAAGGGAAGGGAAGAACAGATGCGCATACAAACACAATTAAATTACTAAATAAAAATACAAAGTTTTATTGATAATAACTTAAACTGATTACAAGATAACTTACAGGATAACTTACAATTTTACTGAAATAAGAACATTAGATGAAATAGGGTTAAGTAGGCTTAACAGCGGTTGAGGCCAAAGATTAATCAGAGAAGGAACTCTGAGTCTTTTTAAGTCTGTCAAACCAAATGAATTCGATTTCCTTTTATAGAATAAGGAAACGAACTGTTACAAGATTACTATTACAATATCTGGGGAAAGTAAAAGTAAGAAACATTTCACTAAAGTAAAAGTAAAAATATTTTACTAAAGTAAAAGGAAAAGAAACTGCTTTCAGTGGAAAAGTAGACGTCTCTTTTGACTAATGCGGCTGTGGGGACATATACTTGATTGATTGCTGCTTTTGGTGAAAAGCAGAAGATGCTGCTGACTATACTGCCGGAGCAGGTGCTGGCTGACTGAGGCTGCCGGAGCAGGTGACTTGTTGAATGCTGCTGACTATGCTGTCGGCGCAGGTGCAGTAAGCATGTCATCATACCCACTTTGATTAATTACTATAGGATTCAGGCAAAGGGATCCTGAGCATCCTGGAGATGAATTGTGCCATAGGGATCACCTATATCTTCAAGGTCTTGACTAGAATTTTCTCCTCTAGACTGAGAAGAAGCTTTATCTGAATCTTCATGTAACTGGTCAAGTCTCATATGAATAGCATCTGCAAGACCCCTTAACTGAGAAGTGGAGTAACTAGAAATGTTAGTAACTTTATCAGAATCAGGAGGATAAACTGATTTTTCTTTTGACTTATCAACCGTCTTAGTGGTTGATTTACTGGAAGATGCCACAGCAGGGGCCGTAGTGACTGAAGGGATGGTAACTGGAGGAGTTAATAAAGGAGAAGGCAAAAATTCTTTCTGAACTTGGCCAACTATTCTATCAACACCGAATTTATCCCACCATTTAATGAAAAAACGGCGAGAGACATGAGAAATAGGAGAGAGGTATGCCTGAGCAGTCCTAATACCTATGGACGACGGAGACTGAAATACTGTGACTTCTTGGATAGCTAAAATGACATATTGTTATTTAAGAATCCAAGGGATTTTGTATTTACTACAAAATATAAGGAAGAATGGAATTTCCTCATATTTGGATTGATAATTACTATAATGACAAAAATGTTATAATTGGGCAAGGAGAGGTTTGGGGAAAATATCATGGCACAAACCATACCTTGTCCACCAAAGGATAAACCATTTGGGGGAATTGACTTTTGAACTTGTGGTCGAACTGGAAAAACCACGAATGACTATGATCTTCATTTTGATGAAGCATAATTTTATGCCAAGCCTCAATATAATCATAATAGCAATAAGAGCTAGTGTGATTAGAAAGTGACTTGAGATCAGAAGGATGACTACCCCAATCGGACAGATTGAGAACTTGTTTAATATACAACGAATGATAAAGAAGCTTAGATTTATCATCATTGGCATAAATTGGTTTAATAAAGACTGACTCTGTTTCAATAAGGATGTCCCTATAATACACAAGTGATTTATAAGGAGCTAATGGAAGAAAATGTCATCACGTAGGAAAATACTGGGCAGCCAATTGAACTGGGTCATTCTTAGGTTTCATAGATAACTCAATATGAAATAAGTGCTGATCAAAAATCTGACGATAATCAGACACTGGATGACTAGGTTTTGATGAGGTAGCTTGCGTTTGACTAGCAAAAATATCAAATGACTTGGGCTGACTAGAGAGAACTGAGGAGTAGGGCTTGGGAACTGTACCAAGCACCTGGAATTTATTATGAGTTTAGGTAACTGGATGAGGAACAATAGTTCCTTTTGATTGATTAACTGGACAGGCAGAGCGGCCATGACCACGAGAAGATGAACCTCCTCGTATACGCATGTTGTTGCAATAGTACCTATGTTAATAAACTCACGAGTGAGAAAATCTGGAACTGAGTTGTTAATGCCTTTAATATATTCAATATCAAAATCAAAAATACTTAAAATTGCTTGCCATCTAACGAATGAATGCTTAGAGGCGACATTTTCAACATCTTTTTCAAAAATAAATTTTGTTGATTTGTAATCTATTCAAACTAGGAATTTTTGGTTCAATAAATCTCTCTGAAATTTTTTTATACATAAAACTAATGATAAAATTTCTTTTTTAATAGTACTGTATTTTAACTGTGTAGGATTCCATGCGCCAGAATGGAAACGAACAATTTGTTCATCAGAAGTAGGAGTTAATTTTTGTTTGAGTATGCCACCGAATCCAATGTCAGAGGCATCTGTTTCAACTATTTTGAAAGCTGAATCGTTTGAGATGCCAAGGCAGGGCAACACCTTAACATATTTTTTAACTTGTTGGACGACAGAAGTATGAATGTCAGTCCATGGAGGTGGATTACTCTGTAAGCGCTGAAAGAGAGGCTTACAAATCTTCCTGAGGTCCTTGTAAAACTTGCCAATGTAATTAAGCGAGCCAAGAAACCTCTATAGCTGAGTTTTATCGGTAATCTTATCTGGGAACCGGTCGGCGAATTGAATAGCTCTGTCAATTGGACGTGTGAGTCCGTGATAGAGGATTAATCTGAGAAACCTGACTTTAGTCAGAAACAGACTACATTTGGAAGGAGAAAGGACAAGACCATTGGTTTTAACTGTTTTGAAGAATGAATTCAAATGTTTAATATGTTCTTCAATAGTCTTGGAGAATACAAGGATATCGTCGATGTATACAATGATAAAATGACTGAAAGGATTCAAAATATTATTAAGAATATTCTGAAATTCACTGGGTGCATTTTTAAGTCTAAATGACTGAACATTCCATTCTTAGTGACCAAACGGAGTGTTAAATGCAGTTTTGTACCTATCATCTGGATGAATAACAACTTGCCAGAATCCCGACTTGAGGTCAAATTTACTAAAGATTGTAGAGACACTTAACCTACCAATGAGATCATCCTTGTTGGGCAAAGGATAACTAATCTATTCTAGTACTTTGTTTAATGGTTTATAATTAATGACTAACCGATGGACACCTCTTTCTTTCTCAGCTTCGTTAATGACATAGAAGGCTAGGAAAGACCATGGTGACTTACTATGTCTAATTAAACCTTTACTAAGAAGATCATTAATTTCATTTTTACATAACTCCGTCTGTTCATGACTTATTTGAATAGGCCTAGCTTTGGTGGGAATTAAATATTCTTTGATTTCCTTAGCATAGGGTAATCTAACTGTGTGCTTCTTCCTATGCCAAAAAGCATTGGGAGAATCAGAACATAATTTTTTTTATTAAATAATCCTTTGATTCTTCTATTTTTTCTTGAACTCTGTTACTCTTAAGTTGTTCTTTAACTTGTTGATACCTAACTTCTTCTTTAAGGAAATTTTGGTGGGTAACTTTACAATTTAACAGATTTAATGATTTAGAAATTAATTCTTCTTGAATAAATTTTAAATCTCTTTCTTTTGGTTTAATTAGGAATTTAAATGTAATTTTCTTTCCTAAATGCTCGCAGGTTAAACCTTTATTACTAGTAGTAAATGGATATAATAAATATATAAATGGTAATCCTAAAATGATTTTGTCAGTAAGATTGAGAACTAAGACAAATGAGGTCTTAAAACACATACTGTCTTGACAAATATGTACATTAGGTAACTTATATTTTATTTTCATTTGACCACCGTTAGCTGAATTTATTTTTTCACTAGTTTTCTTATAATATCTGGTGGGGATAATACCTTCTTGAATACAGTTTAAATCAGTACCAGTATCAACCAAAGCAGGGAGTTGTACAAAGAAAGTTTTATCAATAGCTAAATTAATAGAGATATTCCATTTTTGAATAGTAATATCTTTAATTCTTTTAAGGGAGAGACATTGAATAAAGAGATCATAATCTTTAGCACCTGATGATTCTAGTTCATCGTGACTTTCATCACTAGAAGAGGAATCATGAACTTGAAGATCTGATTTTTTTATCATTAATCTCTTTTCTTAAGTTAGAAATATCTAATTTTAAGTTAGAAATTTCTTTCTTAAGTTTATTAACTTCTTGATTTAACTCAGGGAGGGTAATTTCTTTTACCGGGGCCTTAAATCTTTCAAGAGTTTTATTAAGACTGAAAATGGGTTTTTCTTTGGCTCTAAGAACCCTATCAGTAACTTTCTTGTCTTTAGTTAACAAATCTTTTAATTGTTTTAAATACTGAGTTTTTAATTCAGGGTCTGTGATTTTACTGATTAAATCTACTAATAAAGAACTTTCTTCTTCTTTTGTAATTACATTAATTCTTTTACAACAGTTTTTACTGCAATTTTCTATGCATATGGTGACTTCATTTTCACTATCAGATTCATTGTTAGATCCGTTATTACTAGAAGATTCTCGGATTTCAGAAGCTTCTTCATTACTGCTACTACTGTTATTATCAATTCTCATTAATTCTAATAACTGTTCCGTATCTTAAGTTGAAATATTTAATTGAGCTAATTTTTATTTAACTCTACATTCACTTTTATGATGTCCTTTCTGCCCACAATTGTGACAGACAATTTTACTTTTATCATATTTCTTTGATTTTTTATATGATTTTTTCTTTGATGACTTAGGTATATTGTAATAAGTATCTTTATTATTACCTTTATTATTACTTTTATCTTGATTATATCTTTTCTTACGACGTCTATGACTTTTATGTGACTCAATATGTTTATTCTTATGCTTGTACTTTCTTCTAGAGGGAGCAACCGGCGGTAAACCATACTGTTCACAAAACGTTCTTAACTCGTATTTGACTTTATTTTTATCTTTACTAGCTTGTTTAGCTAATTTAAAATCAATACATATTTTTAAGCCAATTTTTTGAATATAACTAATAATATCACCATAGGTTAAATTATCATAGTCAATATATCCTAAATTTTTACTTAATTCTTCTCTAACTTTGTGAGCAAACAAGGATGGTAAACCATTAACGAATTTCTCTTTCCAAAATAGTTTATTACTGTCATTTCTCATCATAACTCTAGAGGTAAATACATCTTTGTACCATCTAAAATCACTCAGAGTGGGACACGTAAGATTACATAATTAATCATGAATCCTTTCTGAAATATTACTAGGGGTTCTAACAAAATGTTTAATTATAGTAAATATTAAAGTATTAACTCCGTCAGGAAGACCAATACCAGCATCTTCATCAAAGATGGGATTGCCTTCATTATCTCTTTGGATAGCATGAACTATGGATATTCTAATATCTTCGGTGAGATATTTTTCCCACCAAGACCTGAGAATACCAGTAAATCCACCAGCTAATAATTCAACTATATCCGATTGAGATAAAGTGTTGAATTTGGTAATATAACTGTTGTCTACCATAGACATATGATTAAGTTTATTAAGAATTTCTTGTTCACTAAACCCGTCTATATTCCATTCATAAATTTTATTAGAAGACACAGAAAACTGTTTATCTAGATTTCTCTCGTCGAATTGCAGATCCGGAGGAGTTGGTCTAGAATACCAATTTCTGGTAATACTTGTGTTATTGATAGTTAATTTATTTAGCTGTTCATTAAGGTTTGAAATAGTTGAGTGAATAGAGTGATCAGAGGAACTTTCGTTATCAGCATCAGATTTTAATTGATCGATGACAGCAATTGTTCCACTTGGACCGGGTTTTGTTTTAAGTTTTTTAAATATTTTTTCAATAGATTGGACTAATTCACTTTCTTTATTAGGTAAACTTAAATTATATCTATTTTCAGGTAATTTGATTAAAGGTTGTTCAATCTGTGAATCAGGTTTTTTAATAATACTTTCTTCAAATTTTTCTTCAATCCTATCTAGCTGTTTTCCTACTGTTGCTAGATATTGATCATTAAAGTTTAATTGTTCAATTATTTTTTTTATTATCATTAGTTCCATCAGGTATTTTGAAGGGACTAGCGATAACTGAAGTGTTTTTAACCGGAATTAGAACTGTTTCTAAAGGTGGATGACTAGATGATACTTTAGATTTGTCTTCTTTAATCCATTGAGTTTTACTTATAACATTACATTTACTTTGATATTGTTCATACCAGTCGTAAAAAGTTATATTAATTTCTTTATTTTTAATAAATCTTTTACATCTATTAACTATCTTATCTCTTTCCTTTTCAATGGGATGATTAGATCTGAACAGATGTCTTTTTTCTTTGTTAAATTTTGAATTAAAATCTTTTACTAAGTTATCCCAATCTAAGACGAATTTCTTTTTAATGACTCTTAATTGATTATGAATTGGAACATTAATATCAGATTGTGTGGGATATACTGAGGATGTCGGAGAAGAAGAACCTTCATCTTCTACAGTATCATCCTGAGTATAGCAAGGATGACTAACTTGTCCTTGATTAAGGATACCTTTAAGTTTCATATCTCTAACCGAAGGATTACTAAGAATTTCAGTATCTCTTCTAGTTTGGATAACTGAAGGGGATGAAGAACTGGAAATGTCTTCTATGATTACTGGTGTTTTAGTACGTTCAAAACTAATTTTAACAGTTCCGTCAGAAAACTGTTGAATGTTTTCAATATTTAACAAATTGTTAACTATGGGTTTTTGTGGTAATTCATTCGGTAAAGTCCATTGATTGGGTAAGGTAATATCCTTCCAAAGAATTGTTTTTGGGATCTGGATATTAGCATCACTAGTTGAACTTTGAATTAAAACTGTTTGATCTTTTGGACTTTTATTAAGAGCATGAATGTTTAAGTTTGATTTCATTGTCTTATAATAAATCCTATAAATTAAAGCAATGGGTTGAGATCCTTCAATCATTTGAGTAATCTCTCCATCAGTTTTAATATTTAATGATAAATCTTTAAATAAGTTTTGATCACTTAGACTCGGGGTGAAATCAGGAAAGCAATTGAAATGGATAGGTCCATTATGCAAACATGCTTCCATGGCACCAATAATACTTGGATAATAATTCAAAAATCTAGTATCTCTAAGGCAGAGGTAGATAGATGAATTAATTCCTTTTCGGTTGAGTGGCTTAACTGCAACTTGAACAAGACCTATATGAATAAAATTGTAACCCCTTTTCCTGTGTTTTTTAATAAATTACATAAGTTAAGCTTACTTTTATCATATAGTTTTATATAATAATTCCAACGTCACACCTCATCTTATATTGAATGAAAAATCTTATTATATATGATTTCTCCTTACATGCTATTATTCATCATAATTAATGAATAACAATTAGTCAATGGCATTATTTATTTATTAATAGTACTAATTAATTTAATTCATTTCACCATTAATAAATTAGTACTTTCTCATCTCACCACGTTGCCACACTAGGCATAATTTCCACAAGCTTAAACTAAGCTTCTCATCACTTTTGCTACATTGCTTAATTATCACCTACTTAGTCAATTAAATTAATTACCACAACTCATGCCAATACTATATATATTTATATTCAAATAAATATGCAAACAATCTTTATTCTTAATATTATAATTTATTAAAATTCGGGTATTACGATGCGTGCATGGTCGACATTCTTGGTCGGGCAGGCAAACTTGATGAGGTTGAAAGTTTCATTGAGAAGATGAATCTAACTCCTAATGCTTTGATTTGGGAGTCTGTCCTCGGGGTTTGTAAGGTTTCACGGAAATGCAGAACTTGGTGAAAGAACTGCAGAGAAACTCTTTCAGATGAAACGTGATATAGACTTAAAATATATATCATTATCCAATATTTTTGCAGCCAATGAGATGTGGGATGATTCCTCTCAGGTTAGGACATTAATGTCAGGTCGAGGTGTTAAAAAGGAAACTGGATGTAGCTGGGTTGAAGTTAATGCTCAGATACACGTTTTCAGGTCTCAAGGTGCTTCGCATCCAAGGATTTGGGAAGTCCATCGAAAGTTGGATAAACTCTTAGTTCTGTAGGCTACATGCCTAATGTAGAGGGTGTACTGCATAATGTAACTGACAGAGAGAAAACGGATAGTCTTGATAATCATAGTGAAAGATTGGTTGTAGCATTTGCCTTGATAAACAACATCCCAAATAAAACAATTAGAATCTTTAATTAGAATGTTTGTACGTGTGAAGATTGTCATGAATATATGAAGTTCATATCAGACATCACCAATCAAGAGATAGTTGTTCGTGACATTAACCGCTTCCACCGTTTTCAAAATGGTGTGTGCTCATGTCAAGACTATTGGTGATTTCATCTTTGGGATGTAAGGTAACATTTGTGTTGGTGACTAGTTTCTAATTTTTGGATTATTGATTGCCTAGAAGTTCCTAACTTGAAGCAATTTCTATATGTAACCATGAGCAATTCACTTAAGATTTAGCATCTATATTCCATTTCCATGAAAAATTTCATTTTTGTCTTGGTAACTAACCGTGAGTCTCATCCCACCGACCCCCCTAGAAGAAGAAAAGATAGTGATTCTCATTTGATATTCTTATATATGAACATAGAAATAGATATATAGATTATGTTACATGGTCCATAAAAATAGCCACTGAAAAATTCCAGGATGATAACTTCAACTTGAACAAGGAGCAAGAGCTATGGGTTGTTGGCATTATTCTCTCTGCGACAATGGTAAAACTTGTGCTGTGTGTATATTGCCGATCATTTACCAATGAGATTGTGAAAGCTTATGCTCAGGATCACTTTTTTTGATGTTATCACCAACATCATTGGCCTGGTTGCCGTGCTACTTGCTAATTATATCAGTTACTGGATGGATCCTGTTGGAGCTATTATTGTAAGTTACATCCTTATCTCTGTGTGTGTGTGTGTTGTGTCTATTTTGGATGGTATATCCATTGACAGTGGTATTTTAAATTCATAGTTTCACTGCCAAGTTAATAATACCTTTTTAGGGAGAGAAACACCAGGAGATACCATGACTGTCTGACTTGCTGATTGAACTCACTGATTTTTTTTCGCCAGAGTCGAAACCATCAATTGTTATCTGTGTTCCAGAAGAATCTTCTCTCTCTCTCTAATATAATTTTGCATCTCTCTCTCTCTAGTATAATTTTGCATCAGTACAGTACCTAATCTCAAGGCTTCTGCTTACTGCAGCTGGCCTTGTACACCATCCGTACATGGTCACTAACAGTCTTGGAGAGCGTAAACTCCCTTGTTGGAAGATCGGCTGCACCAGAATATTTGCAAAAGCTGACATACCTCTGTTGGAACCACCACAAAGCCATAAGGCACATTGACACCGTTCGAGCTTCACATTTGGATCTCACTACATTGTTCTGCCAGCTGACATGCCCTTGCAGGAAGCTCATGACATTGGAGAATCTTTGCAGGAGAAGCTTGAACTTTTACCCGAGATAGAGCGTGCATTTGTTCATCTTGATTATGAATAGAGTCACAGACCAGAGCATGCAGAGTCACATCTATAACTGCAAAGCTAATCAAGTGTGATTCTTATTGCAACACTGTATGTTTTGTTACCCACGTTTTCACATGTACTTGTGGAGAATTAATCAATGTTGATAGTTATAGCTTAGACATGGCTCATATATATATGTTGGTAAAATATTCAAAAGGGAACATGTTGTCCACAACTATAACTCAAGACTCGAGTATTGTTGGCAAATTGGGGAAAAAGAGTAGGGGAAGTCCCACATCGAAAGTAAGGAAATTGGTTGTTTGAAAGTGGTGGTATAAATAAAGAGGAGGCGTGGGGGAGAAAAATTGCCTTAAACTAATGAGTAAGGAAAACAAAGCGAGCGGTGAGAGCCGATCGCCGCGCCACTCATTGTAAATGAGCGCATGAATTTATGGAGGGGTTATAGGCTGGCCAAGTGTTGACGCTGCTTACTTTTGCAGAACTCACTTGAGCGGGCCTCCCAATAACCCACTATTCTTAGTTCTTAATTTTTTTTTACTTGTATAGTATTTATTTAATAGAAATTTTTATAAAATGTAATATTTTATGAGTAATTTGTATACATATATTAATATATAGGGTTATATAGTTTGTATAATTTTATTTTTGTATATATATTTAAATTATATTTAAAATATTATATTTTGTAAAAAAATTATTAGAATAAATATTATATATTTTTTTTGAGTTGCAAGCAAAGAAAAAAAAACAATTAAAATGTCCAATAAACATGTCCATAGAGGTGGCAAACGGACGGGCCGGGTCAAAATGGTTCGAGTTTTGGCGGGCTGTTAATGTGAGGCCCGAGTTGGGTCGGTCCGGTTCGCGGGCTTCTTTATTTATTTATTTATTTTTTTAAAAAAAATTTGTTACACCAAAAATAGTAATAATAATAAATAATAATTTTAATTACCTACATTAACTACATATCTCAATCAATTAAAATTTTAATAATATTATAAATTAGTTTCAAAGTATATAATCTCAGTTAGGATCCTCAATTAGAAATGACCACATGCTCCTAAATTAGGGCACAGAAAGGTGCCCGAATCATACAATTAGATTAGCTGCACTCATTCGAATTTTTAATTTTATAGTAGTAATTGATTTGATTCCTAAGTTGGTCACTTGGTCTTTCTTGACATGCTTACCAACATTACCATATTATACAATTAAACATGAATACCGAACGTCTGAACTGATAAAAGAGTTTCCCAACTACTTTCAAAAATATATATTTTTATATTGAAGCTTGTTAACTTTTGTATGGTATTAGTATATGATATTTTTGTATAAAAATATATTTTTATATTGAAGATTGCATTAAAAACAAACAATTGTTGTAGTTCAGTTGGTTTGAATTCTTATTTATTTACTTACAAGTCTTGTATTCCAGCCTCATAACCCACAAGTAGCAACATTTTGTTTAAAAAAAAAATCGCGGGCCAAAAAGGCCCGAATTTTAGTGGCCTAAAAAAATACAGCCAAAAGTCCAGCCCGACCCGCGGGCTTGGGCCATATTTGCCAGGTCTACATGTCCATGTAGACTATTTTTTTAACCTTTTTGAATCTATCTTCTAAATGAAAAAAAAAACATTTAAAATCTAATTTGAATTCAAACTATGACTAAACTTAACTAGGTAATGTGCAAGTCTTAAATTTTACAAAACTTATTTTATAGTTGTCGAATTTTTGGCTACTTTCAAACAGTTAGTGAATTCTTGGTAGCGCTAGACCTGACAATATAGTTGGTTAACTGTCGGATCAAACTATATTAACTGGAACCAAATGAGTTGATTAACTATATTTATTTATTTGGGTTGATTAAAGTTTGGAACTATATTTTTAAAATGAAATATAGTTCCAACCCGGTTAACTATTTTTCGACCCATATTTTATTTTAAATCCAAATTAAAAGTTATTTCCACCCATATTTACATATTCAAGAAGCTCAACCACCCACCTCCACAAAAAAAAATATTATGTGATTATGTATACACCCCTTACCCCCTACTCCACCCACCCCCACCCCCACCCCCCACCCCCTCCCAACCCACCCTCACCCCCATCAAAAAAATATTATGTGATTATGTATACACCCCTTACCCCCATCCCTACCCCCCTACCCCCTACCCCACCCACCTCACCCCACCCCACCAAACCAAAAAAATATATTATGTGATTATGTATACACCTCATATCCCACCCCCTACCCCACTCATCCCACCCAACCCACCCATCCACCCACCCACCCATCCACCCACCCACCCACGCACCCCCCCACCCACCCACGCACCCACGCACCCCCTACTCTCACCCACCCACCCACCCACCCCTAGTCTTACCCCACCCACCTCCACCTCCACCTCTACCCCCACCCTACCCCTACCCCTACCCCCTACCCCACCCATCCCCACCCCGCCCCCACCAAAAAAATATATTATGTGATTATGTATACACCCCTTACCCCTTACCCCCACCCCACCCCACCCCCGCACCCCCTACGCCACCCCACCCATCCACCCCCACCCCCACCTCCACAAAAAAAATAATATTATGTGATTATGTATACACCCCTTACCCCCAATCCCAACCCTACCCCACCCACCACCACCCCTACTCCCATCCTACCCCACTCAACCCCACCCCTACCCCACCCACCCCCACCCCCTACCCCACCCACCCCTACCCCTACCCCTACCCCATACGCCACCCACCCCCACCCCACCCTCACCCTCACCCCATCAAAAAAATATTATTTGATTATGTATACACCCCTTACCCCTACCCCTACCCCTATCCCCTACCCCACCCACCCCACCTCACCCCACCCCACCAAACCAAAAAAAATATTATGTGATTATGTATACACCCCTTATCCCACCCCAACCCCACTCAACACACCCCACCCACCCACCACCTACCCCACCCACCCACCCACCCCTAGTCTTACCCCCACCCACCCTCACCTCCACCCCACCCTACCCCTACCCACTACCCCACCCACCCCCACGCCACCCCATCAAAAAAAAATATTATGTGATTATGTATACACCCCTTACCCCCACACCACCCCAGCCCCACCCACCCCCCCTACGCCACCCTACCCATCCACCCCACCCCACCCCCACCCCACCCCACCAAAAAAATATATTATGTGATTATGTACACCCCTATCCCATCCACCCCCACCACCACCTACGCCACACTCGCCCACCCCACCCCCACTCCACCCCCACTCCCACTCCCACCCTTCAAAAAATAATAGTATATGATTATGTATACACCTCTTATCCCTACCCCCACCCCCACCCCACCCCACCCTCACCCTCACCCTCACCCTCACCCTCACCCAAAAAAGATAATATTACGTGATTATGTATATCTCATAGCATTATTTAAGTAGCCTAAATTTCACCCCTTATATCCGTCTTTCTATCTATAGTATATATTAATTTCATATTTTAAAATTTTTGTTTAAAACTCAAAACATCTTAAAATGGTTAATATGGTTAATATGATTTTTAACAATAACCATATGGTTCCAACCCACATTATCCATATTAAAAATGGTTAATATGGTTTTAGTTCTTAAATGGTTGGTTAACCATATTTTAAAAACCAAAACCAAACCATAACCATATTTTGTCAGGTCTAGGTAGCGCATGTAGGTAGACAGAATTTTTATAAAATGAGATTAAAAATTTATGGACAAAATTAACATTTATTTTTTGTAACTTTTTTTCTCCCGTCTGACTTGATATTCAATTAAAGGGGTATTACTACTGTTAACGCCAAGATCTTTCCACACGTCCCAATCACGTAAGACACGTCTGATCCTGCACAATAAACATGACAACACCAAAAGCTTGACGGCTTCGACCGTCGGGGGATAGCTCCGGCGTGAAAGTCAGTACAGGCGATCACAAGGTTAACAATGGAGGAAAATAATGTCTACTGTTTTGAGAGAGAAAAATATCAGTTACCTATTTTCGAATGCCATCTTTGCTATCATATACTCTTACGTTCGGTTTCTTGTGCCACCCACTCACCCTGACATAGTTCCCCATTACCGGTGACCTCAGCCGACTGCGTGCAACTCACCTGCTACATCCCATCACTATTTGCCACTGTCGGCCGACTAGATCTCATCCACATTAATGTTTGGCATAGATAACAGTCAACTGTTATCTTATGTAAGACCTCAACTTATTATAAATAAAATCAAATTTCCTCTATTTATTATTTTGAAATAGTAAGGGTTGATTTGATTAATGTGGTTAGTTATGGGTAAAATGAGCAAATATTTCAAATATGCAAGTGGTTATAAAATATTTATTTTTATCGGAGAATATTCGTTTGGTCGTGAAATATTCTTACTGTCAGGGAATATTCGTACGACGGCGCAGCCTTGTGTGTGCCCCATAACGGAAAGCGATTGGATGAAGAAAATGACAAGTATACGTTGTTTATAAATAACGGCGTAGTTGTTACCGTTAATACTGTTGGAATACCTGGTGGTTAAAACACAGTAGCACAAGGTATTGCACTAATTATTGATTCTTACGTAGGAAGACATTACTCAATAATTATTACAGTAGTTACTGTTCAATATTTTATTGATTCAATAATTGCTACATTGATATTTTATATTATTGTTGTTTCAATAATTGTCACTACACAGTATTTTTATTATCAGATCAATAATTCATATTATTTGAATAATATTATTAGATAACATTATTGGCAATGTCTAGAAAGTTCTGTCTAAGAAGAGGTTTGGTCACCAAATTCTGCGCCAGTAAGGAGAAATCCTTATTGGAAAGCCCCCTCTTTCCTAGGAACTGCCTGGTTGTCAGTATTGTGATTCTGTAATATTATTTGTGAATAATTAATTATTGATTTATATGATAAGGAAAATATTCATTTAATGTGGATATAGATGGAGAAAATTTTTAATGTGACAATTGTTGAAAAATTATTATTTTATCTTTTCTGATAAATAATTCATTTAAATATATTATTATATTTTAATAATATAATAATGGTGATATTTTTACAATGAACGTGGGATATATGAGTATATGAGGAGGAGGAGTATTTTTGATACAATTAATGTTTAAAACATGTTAAACATGTCGGTGGACCCCATTTCTTGACTGAAATGGGTTTATAGCCCGTAAAATCGTCTGTCTATGGATTTCGGTCAACTTCTACTTGAAATTTGGAAAAACTTAAACTTACAAAGTTGTAGAGAATGGGATTTTCTATGGAAAGGACATTTGGTTCGAATTTTTCTGATAAAAGAGCTATTTATTGTGAATTATTAAAGTTTCGGTATTTCGGGTTTGAATTGATTTTTGGAGTTTTAAATGATTTTATTAACAAAAACATTTTTTTGACATTTGGTGAGTTGGTGGCTGATGTTTTTGACCAAAGAAAGCTGCTAAGGAAATTAAGAAAAATATATTAATATTTTATTAAATTTTCTGTTTTAGTGTTCTAAGTATTTTCCTATAAATAAGGTGCTTATGTTAGAATTAAAAATCACACCAGAAACTGAAGTTTTCTCTCTCTTTCTCTCTCTATATTATCGAGCGTATTCTTATGAGTATTTTGATACTTTGAGTGTTGCTATACGGTGCAAGTTCCCTTCAGCACTATATCCGGTATTCCAGCTAGAAGTACAGTCTTTTCAAGGTAAGGGATATTATTTTTTTTAAAATGATATTATTTCTTCTAATATCATTATGTCGGAATATTAGTAAGACTTTTCTTGTGAAATTCTTGTCTTTTAGTGTCGGGGTTACTATTCACGTATACGACACTATTCACGAATACGACACTATTCATAGAAAAATTAAATTTTTATATTTTGTCCAAAATATCTATTATGGATACTAGCTTTGATTGTATCCATGTTTTGATCATTCTTGAATTTTACTTTACTATGATTATTTATGAAGTATTTTTAAACTCGGATTGTTTAAAGTACGAATCCATAATACTTGTTCTTTTATTTCACTGGATTCGTTTTCTTTAAAATATTTTTCATCATCCTTAGTCCTAAATGATGGTAGTACTGAATATCTTTGGCCTGTAGTGCAAAGATGATTGATTTTCTTGTGAATATCTTTGGCCCGTAGTGCAAAGATGTACAGTTGTTGAGATGAACATGACCGACTGATGAATATCTTTGGCCTGTAGTGCAAAGATGAATATTTGATTCAAGATGAATATTGGTTGATGTTACAGGGATAAAATATTGATGATGAACTTTTAAATTCATATATAAAAGTAGATTTCATTCTCTACGTAACTCTTCTATGAATTATTATTTCCGCTACGAATATTGATCTGAAACTTGTTGTCTATTGTATTTTATCAGATTTTTCCCTGTTGAAGGCTAACGATAATTTGTTCAATATTATCTTAGTCATAATATTCTTTACTGAGCTAGTTGAGCTCACCCTTTTCCTTTTTGTTCCATTTTTCTTCTCAGGAGGCGAGAATGTAGTGATTACTAGTCGGGGTATGGAATGAAGGTTCTACAAAGTTATTTTAGTAGTCCTCACTATTTTTATAAAATAATATACCAATAATTGTAATGAGGATTTATTTGGGTGTGAATATTGTCTAGATGACAATATTTGTATTTAAACTCACAGTTTAAGTGTTGTCGTATTTTGCTCGACATTTGTATTAATAAAGTTGTAGTTGTTTTTGTACCATGTTATTGACGACTCAAAATGGGTGATGTATACCTATTTTGGGGGCGCCACATCTTAATTAATTATTACCAGTCAAAGCCCAAAAAGTAGATATTTAGTTATTTAATGAGTTGGCCCAACGATCCGGCCCAATCATGCATAAAGTATTATAGCCCAACAACTACTATATATATTGTGAGACCCCGAATTTTATGAAATAAAAATATTTAATTTTTTTTATTTTGGTAAATAGTTAAATTGATAAAAGTTTAAAGTTAAGGGTAATATGTGAAAATATTTGTAAAGTAAGCAAGTTGATATAAAATATTCTTTTTGTCGGGGAATATCTGTACGACGGTACAATCATTGGTGGACCCCACAACGTAATTATTGTCGGATTGAGAAAACGAAAAAAATATTTTTATGAAAATAACGGCGAAAGTTTTACCGTTAAAACTGTTGAACTACTCGGTAGTAAAAGTACAGTAATACGCGTGGTTGCATACTAGCACACGGTATTGATTATTAATGCTTACGTGATAAGTCACTCGTTTTGTTTTATTAGTATTATTAATGTAATAAAACAGAAAAGCTTTTTATATAAAACAAAATACTTTTATAAAGTTATTCTATAAATAGAATATATTATATTCTATTATGCATAGTATTTTGCATAGTAAAATCTTTTTATATAAAACAAAATACTTTTATAAAGTTATTCTATAAATAGAATATATTATATTTTATTATGCATAGTGTTGCATAGTGTCTGTATAGTATTTTGCATAGTAAAATCTTTTTATATAAAACAAAATACTTTTATAAAGTTATTTATTTTATTAGATTATAAATAGAATATATTATATTTTATTTAAAAGATTTTGCTTTAAATATGGATCGTCCGATTAAAAGTAAATCAATCTAGACCGTTCATGAATTAGTTACTATGCAGTCCATTCTTCTATAAATAGAAGCTCATTCCTTCATTATTTCTTACGAATTCACTGAAACTCTAGATAGAGAAACTATAGAGAGAGTTCTTCTTCTATAATATTGAGCGCATTTCTTTAGAGTTTAAGAAAGCTTTGAGCCTAGTACAAGTTTTCTTCGAGTATATCCTCGCCCTACCAGTCGGAATACTCTTCTTTCAAAGGTAAGGGATATTATTTGTTGTACCTATAAGAGGTATTATTCTTTCGTATTCATGAAGAGAACTTCTGTTATTCCATTCTTTATTATTATGTTGGAATAACCTATTTATGCGAAATACCGCATACATGGTGAAATTCTTCTATTATTCCGTTCTTTAATATTCTGTTGGAATATCCTGTCGGTGCGTACCACGCCTGACCTGGTTCCATTATTTATTATTCTGTTGGAATAACCTGTATATGCGAATTATCGTATACCTGGTGAATTCTGTTGTTATTCCATTCTTTATTATTCTGTTGGAATAACCTGTATACGCGGATTATCGTATACCTGGTGAATTCTATTGTTATTCCATTCTTTATTATTCTGTCGAAATATCCTGTCGGTGCGAATTTCACCTGACCTGGTTCCATTATTCATTATTCTGTTGAAATAACTTGTCTGTGCGTTCTATCACATGCATGGTGATTTCTGGTGTTATTCCATTCTTTATTATTTTGCTGGAATATCCTGTCGGTGCGTATTACGCCTGACCTGGATCCATTATTTATTATTCTGTTGAGAATAACTGGTCGGTGCGATCTATCGCATGCATGGTGATTTCTTCTGTTATTCCATTCTTTATTATTCTGTTAGAATAGCCTGTCTATGTGGATTACCACTTGCATGGTGAATGATCCTTTGTATTTCATTTCTTATTAAATTGTAAAAATGATCTGTTTACGTGGATTATGATGAAGGTCATAGTAAAAGCATTGGACTAATGAAAATCATGGGTATATGTGGTATTAGTAAGTGTTATGATGAGTTATGTTGGTTATTATGTGAAAACATGAAAGTTTCTTAGAAATCACAAAGGGTTAAAAAAAATTAGATTTTGGTAAAAATAGAACATGAAATTCAATTGACCATATCTCCTATTATATTTTGAATTTTTGAGTGTGGTAAAGTTCTAGAGTTAGATCTATGAGTTTCCTAACTTATCCAAGTAGAATCACTGGAAAAGGTGTTGTAGATTTTCGTGTGGACTAATTTTAGCAAAGGAGTCAAAAACTGAAAAGTGCCAAAAAGCTACTGCCAAATAATTTAAAAGGGCATTTTTGACCACTTAAATTATGAGAAAAATTCTGGCCTTTTAGTTCATGAACATATATGGTATGAAGTACCTACTGTCCAAAAATGAGCTAATTCCGACTTAAAATGAACAAGTTATGACCATTTCAATATTTAGGTTTTTCCGACAAAAAATGCTATAACCGGAGTTCTATAACTCCGATGACCATGAAATTTAAACTGGAAGCTCATGTTAACATGTGTAAGATCATGCTAAGATTTGGGAATTTCTGGAGTTAAAATTGAGGTAGCTAATTTTTTAAGAAATTAATTAGAAATTGAATTTTGAAAAATAGTAAATGAATTTTAAAAATTCCGAGAAAAATATATGTTCAATATGGGGCTATATTCTGCTAAATCCCAGAAAAGAATAATTTTTGGGACTGATTTGGTATTTTTCATGAAAATGGTTTAGTTACGAACATAAGTGTTAAATATGTTATGTGAAGTAACAAAATTGGTAAATAGGATTTTATGACTTGGGAATCCTATATAGGGTATATGAAATTTTTTGATGAGGGATTTGATCATTGATGATGAAATCTTATGAGTATGGCATTTTTGAATGGTTAAATGCATTATTTGATAAAGTGTAAACAATTGAAATAAATTGTTTATAAGTTTAAGAAATGACTAAAATATTATTATAATATTAATGACATTAGATTATGAGATTATTAAGTGATTGATAACATTTGGTTATTATTGAACGCTGGATAAATTGTATTATAAAGTTTAATATTTATCCTTTATCTCATTTGATTAATTATTTATGTCATTGTCATCATCCTCATGCTTATATTATGTTGAAAGTCATCTGTGGCCTGTAGTGCATAGATGGACTTGGTATGATTATGACCACGGATTATTCGGTATAATCATGACCGTAATATTATAAATGATGTGGAAAAAGTCCTCATTGGCCCGTAGTGCATTGATGGACAGTTTTTGGTATGATTATGACTATGGATTCTCTTCGGCCAGGGGTGCAAAGATGAATTGTTTTATGGCATGATCAGGACAGTTGATGAAAATACGATTATCATTAGACAATAACCATCAAGTTGCATGAAGGTAACCAAAACTGACTTGGGTACTGTCTTATGATGTCTTGGTTACTGTCTAATGTTGTCTTGGTTACTGTCTTATGATGTCTTGGTTACTGTATAATGATGTCTTGGTTACTGTCTTATGAGTGTCTTGATTACTGTCTAATAATGTCTTGGTTACTGTCTTATGATGTCTTGGTTACTGTCTTATGATGTTTTGGATATTGTCTAATGCTGTCTTGGTTACTGTATTATGTGTGTCCTGTTTACTGTCTAATGATGTCTTGGTTACTATCTTATGATGTCTTTATTACTGTCTAATGATGTTTTGGTTACTGTCTAACCAATATATTTTCTAAAGCTGTATTGGTTACTGTGCAACATTGTATTGGTTACTGTATAATGCTGAATGGGTTACTAACTAATGCTTTTTTGGTTACTGCATAATATTTCTGACTAATGATTGGTAAGCACATGGTTGGTAACCAATGTATTAGACAGTAACCAGCATGTTGCATGAAGGTAACCAAGACAACATTAATAAGTAACCAATTTACATTGCTTACCTTCTTGCAACATGTTGTTTACTATATAATGCTATATTGGTTACTGTCTAATGATTTATTTGTTGTTGTCTAACTATTATATTGTGTAATGCTGTCTTGGTTACTGTATTATGTGTGTCTTGTTTACTGTATTATGTGTGTCTTGTTTACTGTCTAATGATGTTTTGGTTACTGTTTAAACAATATATTGTCTAAAGCTGTATTTGTTACTGAGCAACATTGTATTGGTTACTGTATAATGCTTAATGGGTTACTGACTAATGATAATTTGGTTACTGCATAATATTTCTGACTAATGATTGATAAGCACATGGTTGGTAACCAATGTATTAGACAGTAACCAACATGTTGCATGAAGATAACCAAGACAACATTAATAAGTAACCAGTTTACATTGGTTACCTTTTTACAACATGTTGTTTACTGTATAATGATGTCTTGGTTACTGTCTAATGATTTATTGGTTGCTGTCTAACTATTATATTGTGTAATGTTGTCTTGGTTACTGTCTAATACTGGATTGGTTATTGATTAACGATGTTTTGTTTAATGACTAAAGCTATATTGGTTAATTGTCTATGTTGTTTTGGTTATTATCATATGATTGGTTGGTTAACTTTGTAAATATGATTTTGTTTACTTGCAGTTATGGGATCTTTATTACGAGGAATGGAACAGAAAATTCAACGGAAAAGTGATATATTGGTGCGACATGGAAGTCCCCAGTATAATTGCAAAAAAATTGAATAAGAGTCAGCTGGATAAATTTAAGGCAACATGTTTTTGGTAATTTTCTTAAGTTTGGTGAGCACCAAATGTATTCCCAGATTATTCACCACGCTCTTGTGAGGGAGGTTCACCAGAGGGATGGCGGTGAAATGTGGTTTTTGTTCGGAGAGAAAAGGGTCAGGTTCGATTTGCCTGAGTTTTGTATAATATCTGGGTTGAGATGGAAAGGTGAGGATGATATAACTCCATATAAAGGTATGGAGAATATGCTTATTGGTAAGTTTTTTGGTGACGAAGCTGTGACACGTAGTAGTATAGGTAGGATATATAGGAAGACAGTTTTTGATGATGATGACGAGGCTATTAAGATGTCTATGATATTTTTGGTCTTTAATTTCATTATGTGCACATTTTCTGAAAATTACGTTGATGGGGCAATGGTTAATTTTTTGTGTTACGGCGATGTTAATAGTTTTCCTTGGGGGAAAATTGCTTTTGAAATGACAAAGTACTCTTTTTCTAATGCTTTGAAGGGGCGTTATAGGAAAGGAAAGAATGGTGTTTCAACATACAATTTTTTACATGGATCATTACACCAAACTGTACAAGTTGAATGGGCTTCCGTATGTATTCCAAGTTTTTATGTTTGAAACTATTCCGACATTCAAAAGTCGGGGTATATGCAATGACGAGCGTCCATCGGATGTCCGTTTATTCAGATGGAAGGAGTTAATGAAGCCGCTTTCTAATGACAAGTTGAATGAATTAGTTTTTTGTTCTGGACAGGTATGTTGTTTCACCTTTAGTTATATACTTGATAAATGAAAATATTATGAGAAGTTTACTATCAACAAAGTAGTTAGTTACCTTTATATACACGTTTGGTTACTGGTTATTTTATATGCATGTTAATAATAACAATGTTTTTGGTTACTTGAATATTCAAATACGGTTACTGATTAGATTACAGTCAGGTTACTAATGACATTGTTGTTGGTTACCAATCATATACACATTTAGTTACATTTATACATTTAGTTGGTTACTACTTATTATACATTTGGTTACCTGTATATATGTATTTGGTTACTAATTATGTTTTATGATTCCTTATTTACTGTTTATTTTAATGTAATTATACATTGTTTGTTAGATGATATACTAAACTATACTTATTATTTTTCAGATGAGGATAAACAGTTTGACTCCCACGGCCGATGAGAAGGATCGGCTTGATTTGGGAGGTTTTCACTTTTTTAATGGGAAGGATGATGATAAGAAAGTAGACAAAAAAGTGAAGGCCGACAACATTGGTGTTGATTTATCTGTTGTGAAAGAGGAAATTGATGTACGGTTTAAGCCGTTGGAGAAGAAAGTGTCTGAATTAAAGAAAGATGTTTCTGAATTGAAGAAAGAATTTGGAAAGTTGCGAACTGATATTAAAGATTAAATGAAGCTTTTACATGTCCAGTTATGCAAGGACCTTAGGTCCATTATTAGAGATGAGTTACGTGCTATCAAAGACGTGGGGGACAAAAAGCTTGATGGTGATTCTGATGATGACGATTCTGACAATGCTGGTGATGATGATGATGATGATGAAGATGAAGGTGATGAAGGTTATGAAGGCGGTGAAGGTGATGAAGCTGATGATGATGCTTCTGATGACGTTGCTGATGTCATGGTGGAGGAGGTCCATGTTGATGAGGATGTTGATCATGTTTCAAAAGTGAATAAGAATAATGATGGTGATGATGTGTTGGATGAAGTTGAGAAGAAGGGTGGGAATGAAATTGAATTGGTTAATGAAGTTGGTGATGATGTGTCAATATTCGTGGAGAAGAGTGATGTGAATGTAATTGAGATTGCTAATGAAGTTGAACGTGCTGTTATGGTTGAAGAACCCGATGAAAAAAAAATATTGATGATGAAGAAAATGTCGAGGTTAGACATATTTGTTTGTTTTGTTATGTGATATATGTCTTTTGTTTTAATTATTAAATGGTTCTTTATTTTGTGCAGATTGACAATAATAATGACATGCCGTCTTTTGACATATTAAGCCAATGTACTGGGAAAGAGATTGTTGTGTATGATGCTGATAAGGTTAGTGTTATAATTATGGGCCATCATTTATTGAAATGTTATTTATGTTTTGGTTACCATTATATAGTGAATTGGTTACTATGATATTGTGTTTTGGTTACAATTATATTATGTTTTGGCTACTATTATATTATAATTTGGTTACTAGTTTATGTTATTCAGATTACTAATATAACATGTTCATTTTAGTTTATTAGCTGTTGTACAGTCAGTTGGTTACTAGTTTATTTTATTCAGGTTACTAATCGTATATATTACATTTTTATGTCAACTGAAAAAGGGGAAGACAGGTGAGGCTGCAAGCAGATATGCTCTTGATCTTATGGTTCTCACCACACAGAACATAGCTAAGTGTGATGAGTTGGAGAAGAGTGTCCACAAAGCCGGTGGTAGACCTGTACGTGAACCTGCAAAGAGTGCCATTTTACGGTCTCCATATACAGCAGTGTTCGGATCGGCTGGTTCATCATCTACTATAGTGGGTGCTGCTAGTCAAACACTTGCACGTTTAAGTGCATTCCCCAAATTATGCATGGAGATGCCCTCAAAATTTGAAGAGGCATTGTTTGAAGAATGGTTCAAAATTGGAATAAATAACAGAAAAAGGTTTGTTTTTTGTTGTTAACAATGCTGTAGTTTTTTATGAAACAAATAAGTTTGTATTATTGTAGTAACATATGGTTAATATTTAAATAAATGTTATGGTTACTATTATTTTATATTCTGGTTACTATTAGATAATATTTTGGTTACCTAGTAGTTATGTTTCTGTTACTATGTGATTATGATTTGGTTACTAGATTAATGTTTAAAATTAAGTTGTTTATTAGTTTACTGATTTTGGTATGCTATTTTTGTTACTGTCTAATGATGTATTGGTTACTGTCGAATGTTGTATTGGTTAATGTGTAACATTACATTGGTTACTGTATAATACTTAATTGGTTACTGACTAATGCTGTTTTGATTACTGCATAATATTAAATATTTAATAAATATTAATATTAAATAAATGGTGTGGTTACTATTAAATAAATGTTATGGTTACTATTACTTTATATTCTGGTTAATATTAGTTTATGTTTTGGTTACCTATTAGTTATGTATTAGTTACTATTTGATTATGGTTATGATTTTAATATTTGTTGGTTAGCAGGGTACTGTTTAAAATTAAGTTGGTTGATTAGTATGTTAATTATAGAACGTGCAAGTTTGATTTGTAGTAGTGTGTATATTAATATGGTAATTGTTAATGTTAGTGTGTATACTAATATTATGTTTTTATATTGAAGGACAAACAAATTTCCTGGGAAGAACGATATTATCATGCCTTCTTTTGAATTTGGATCCATTGCAATATCATCGAAGATGTGGTTCTATAAATTAAAGACGCCTGGGCAGTGGTTAGACGACGATGTGAGTATTTTTTAAAAAATTATGTTTTTGTAGTTATGTTTACATTATTTAGTTATATTAATCATATACTTGCATTTTCCAACAGCTATTAATATCCTATTAATTTTTTTTGGCTCAGCACATCAATATTGCCTTGTATTATTTCCGTAAATTGGCAAGAAATTCCGAAAGTGTTCCTATAAGGGTAACGACCACGAATTGTTGGTTTCACAGCAAGATCACCGCTCTTTTCGAGGAGTATACAAAAAAAATTGTGACAAAATTGTTCTGTCTGGGGAGGGTGATGTTGCTGAATACATACATGGGCTGTTTATGGATGTCAACACACCATGGAGGAACGTTGACTATGTGTTATTCCCAATTCATATGTCATCACCGGACCATTGGTTGTTGTTGTCTTTTGATGTGCATCGTAGGTGTCTAACTGTTTTCAATTCTCTACAACCAAAAAAGAAATCCATGCAAATTAAAATATCTGATGTTTGTGAGCCGTACATCTTCATTCTTCCCATACTACTGCGCAAGTCTGGTTTTTGGAAGGATAGGTCTGACATTGACTTCAGCAGTGACCCGTATTGCAACAAGGACGAAGACGATATAATTGAGTTGGAATTTGCTGAGACGGTTCTTGAACAAGTAGAGGGGTAAGGGTTAAATTGTGTACATTTTTTAATTATTACATATAGGATGATTTTATTTTTGAATTTTGTTATATGTTGTTTGTTGTTACAGTGATTGTGGGATGTTCACAATTTGTTTTGCTGAGCATGTCATTCATCAGAAGTTTGATCAGATTCCTATTCCTTTCCCCATTACGAAGTATCGGAAAAAGTTATGCACAAACCTATTTATGCATGCTAGGAACAAGCAGTTAGAGGGCTATGATACTGATAGAGAATTTCCAGGAAGATTTGTTCCAGATTTTGATTAGTTCGGATTCTGTTGTTTTGTCTTTATTAATTTTGTTGTGTATTTTTTGTTTAAGTTTTGGTGTTATACACAACATTTGTGTATGGTTTATTATTTTTTTTGATGTTCATTGGATCTTATGTAGATGGGATTACATATTTGATTATATTAGCATTAATGAAAGAGATATTGTTTGTTGGTTGGTATTTTGTTTCTTTTTAAGTTGTGTTTGTTGAATTTTTTTGAAATATACAGTTGGTAACCAATCATATATAAAGTGGTAACCAGATAATGATTTGATAGTAACCATAGAGTTACAAGATTGTATCAAGACATATATCATATGTTAAATGTACATGTGTTATGTATACATGGGTTTCATAAATTTCAATACCCTTTTAATTACATGTTGCTGAATATACAAGTTGTTTATGTTGTGGTTACCATTATAAACTGGTTTGGTTACTGTTATGAAATTAGTTGGTTATTGTGATGGTTACTGTCATGTAATTATTTGGGTACCATTAAACATTATTATGGTTACTGTTATGTAATTATTTGGTTTACATTAAAAACTGACATGGTTACTGTTATGGTTACTGTCATGTATAAAATGGTAACCAATTATAATTTTGTAATATACAGTTGGTAACCAATCATGTATAAATATGTAACCAGATAATGATTTGATAGTAACCAGAGTAACAATATTGTATCAGGACATATGTCATATGTTAAGTGGACATGTGTGAGTATACATGGATTTCATAAACTTCAATACCCTTTTAATTATATGTTGTTGGATATACAGGTTGTTTATGTTGTGGTTACCATTATAAAATGGTATTGTTACTGTTATGAAATTAGGTGTTACTGTGATGGTTACTGTTATGTAATTATTTGGGTATCATTAAACATTGTTATGGTTACTGTTATGTAATTATTTGGTTAAAAACTGGTATGGTTACTGTTATGTTATTAGCTGGTAACTGTTATGGTTACTGATATATAAATATGTGGTTACCATTAAAAACTGTTATGGTTACTGTTATGTATTTGTTTGATTACTGTTATTGTTAATGTTTCATTGAAATCAGAAATCAATATATAAATGAATAAAAATTTTGTTTACTATACATAATCAAAAATTTTACAAACCAATCGTTTAATGGTTACTCAAAGTAAATAATAATACATTCATGTATCTACACTCTTAATTTAACTGCACTATATCAGACCCTTTTAGTGGTCTTAAAACCGGGGGATTACTGCATGTCTTTCTGTTGTATCCTTTTTCTTGGCACCTGCTGCATTTGTTTTGAATTTTGATTTCAGATCCGTGTTTGTACCTTCCTTTTTTGGTCTTCCTGCTGGCCTTCTTGTGTTGGGTGGTTTTATACATATGTTTTTTACTTCTTCTGATACATCCCAGTTTTCTTTGTCATCTAATGGCATGATGGAAGCTGAATATGTCTTGACCAAAGTTGTTTTAGTGTAATTTCTTGAGCAAAAATCATAACAGCTCAAATTTCTTTTGCTCATAACAGCAGCAGCGTGCGGGCAAGGCATCTCATGGTACTGAAATTTACGGCATGTGCATGTCTTTTGTTCGATGTCCACAATATACTATTTAGAGACATCGTAAATAGTGAAAATCACTAAGTTTGATGTCTCAACCTACAACACCCAATGTATACAATCAGATTAACAGTTGCATGCCAAATATACAGTAACCAATTAACTAGTACACAATGTTAGTCAACAAGTAACCACCAATATAAAAGAAACAATTATAAATCTCAGTAACATTATAATATTACATAGTAACTAAGTCAGTATTGATCAGTTACCAGAATAATGTTACACAGTAACCAAATAAGCATTATACAGTAACCATTATATAATTACACAGTAAGCAATTAAGTAGTAGTTAGTAACCAATATAATGTTGCACATTAAGTAAGTCAACAATAGTATGTAACCAAGTCAGTATTAGTCAGTAATATTATGAAATAAAGATTATAATTTTATCTAGTAACCAAGTTTCTGTAGTCAGTATAATGTTACACAGTAACCAACTCAGCAATAGTCAGCGACCATTAAATGGTTACACAGTAACCAAGTCAGTAATAGTCAGTAACTATTATATGATCAAGAGTTGCATCCCAAATTCACAGTAACCAATTAACTAGTACACAATATTAGTCAATAAGTAACCACCAATATAAAAGAAACAATTATAAATCACAGTAACATTATAATGTTATATAGTAACTAAGTCAGTATTGATCAGTAACCAATATAATGTTACACAATAACCAAATAAGCATTATATAGTAACCAGTATATAAGTACACAGTATGCAATTCAGTAGTAGTCAGTAACCAATATAATGTTGCACATTAAGTAAGTTAGCATTAGTCTGTAACCAATAAAGATTATAATTTTATCCAGTAACCAAGTTACCGTTAGTCAGTATAATGTTACACAGTAACCAACTCAGCAATAGCCAACAACCATTATATGGTTACACAGTAACCAACTCAGCAATAGTCAGTAACCAATTTAATGTTGCACAGTAACTAAGTTAACATTAGTAAGTAACCAAGTTAGTAATAGTCAGTAGATTGCAAATGCAAATTAGGATGGAATAATTTAAATCGAGTATAAATTACCTTAAGTATCTTTGATTTAAAGATATTAGATTGCAACTTTCTCTCAGCTGTTGTGGAAAGTGTTGTGAATGTTGATATGGCTGCTTGTTTGTTTGTGAAATACCATCTTTGAACCAAACAACGTAGGCATTCAATCATTGTCACAACTGGAAGATCCCTGATAAACTTGATTGCATTGTTAATAGATTCGGCGGTGTTTAAAGTCATTGTTGAGTACCTGCTTACAGTCCCATGGAGCCTGGTGCAACTATCCAACTTGACCTCTTCCTCCAGATATTTCCTTATTCGAGGATCAATGGAATCAAGTTCAGCCATGTTTTTGTTGAATTATTCAACAGTTTAAGATTTACAAACCCCGTTTAAGCCTGTTTAAATTCTTCTCCTTTCCTTTTGAATCTGTTTTTTATATTTTTCAGTATATGATATGTGCAGGAACCATGCATGATATCTGGAAACACACAATTCAGTCCTTGTATAATGGCTTCATGTCTGTCTGAAAAAATACATTGACCTTCCCTAACTCCACAAGCAATTCTCAAATTTACGAAAAACCATTTTCAAGACAATTCATTTCCGCTGTCAACAACTGAAAAAGCAATCGGAATAATGTTTTGATTTGCATCTTGTGTGCTTGCTATCAGTAATGCCCCCCCGTAAGTTGATTGTATAAATGTGCCATCGATTACAATGATTGGAAAACAATGGTGCCATGCTTGAATGGATGCTCCAATGGCAAAGAATAGATACTTGAAACGACCATTTGTTTCCAACTCAAGGGTTGTGACGGAACCTGATATAAAACATCAGAAATATCATTAGAATTACAAGTAGTATACTGTATCCAAATCACTAGTAATCGGTAACCGTTCATGTGGTTAATGGTACACAAATTGTATATTACATTTAGTAACTAAACATGTGTATTAAGGTAACCAAACATGTATAATAACCGCATACAAATGGTATAATACTAATAATAACTAAACATGCATTCCGTCTAAAAGTGTAGTGGTTACTGTGTAATAGTTTATTGTTTACTGTATAATGCTTAATTGGTTACTGACTAATGCTATTTTGGTTACTGAATAATATTACTGACTAATGCTTGGTAACCACATGTTTGGTAACCAATGCATTATACAGTAACCAGCATATTGCATGAAGGTAACCAATACAATATTAATCAGTAAAAAATTTACATTGGTAAACAATCTATCGTGTAATGATATCTTGGTTAATGTGGAACATCATATTGGTTACTGTATAATGCTATAAAACAAATAAATATTTTTAAGGTGTTACCTGAATTTGTTTTCTTCAGCATGTGTAACCATGATGGGATGAGTGAGTAGCCGTGTGGATTTTCTCTCACCTTTTCCAACGCCTTCTCCTTCGATCTCCATGATTTTTGGTAAGAGATAGACACATTATATTCTGAGATAATGTCTTCCACAATATCGGTTGGTCTGTATATTTTCTTCAAATTTGTTATTTTTTGCATTATGCATTCACTGACCAACTCACTATTTGCATGTCTGTGGTCTCCCAACAATACATTGACCGAACAAGTGTGGATATCATTGAATTCTCTAACCTTGAACATACTGGTTTTTCTGAAACTTGATGCTCTCATCTTCCATTTGCAATTTTCATCGCATACACACACTAGCTCAAAGTCTCTATAACTTGTTCGTTGGACTTTGTGTTGTCTGTTTTTTCTGATTGAATGCAGCCTCATAGCTTGTGAGAGGATTTTTTTTGTCTGTGTAGGTTTGATGTAATTTTACTTCACGTTCATTCGGATCCGATATTACATCATCATATCGTTCTTCTGCGTATGATTTGTCATGTTGTCTGTCTCGTTGTTGTTCAATAATTTCCATTGCAAGCTGATCAGCTTATTGCGTTCCAAATTGGCATGATTGGCTTGCTAGTGGAACTAGTGCTGAATTCCCTTGTGTTGATCTGATTGGCATTACATCGTGAATTGTAGATTCTTCTACATTTGTCATGTTATGCAAGATCGTGTTAGGTTTGTAATATTCATGAACACAATCAAATTGCACAAAATTAGCGGAAGCGTGTAAAATCAGAGTTTTAAAATTTTACAAACCATAAACTCAGATCACCCTTTATGCGCAATTATTAATTAAACGAAAAGATAAAAAATAAAATCATACCCTTGAAGATCCAACCTTCCTCAGGTACAAGTTCACCTCCAATCCTTTTCGCGTTTATCTTGAATCCACCGGGTTTGGTTCTTTCCTTTGATCAACGTTAGCCACCCAAGTGTTTGGCCTCTATAGGTGATCCACCAAGGAAGAAGAAGAATTCAAGAAGATGGGTGGTTGGCTAAACCCTAGTTTTTCTATCTCTATAGAAAAAGGCGTACTCTCCCAACTATTGGAATTACGTATTCTAATAATACGTCAACAACCTCTCTTACCCATAATAAGACTCCTCTTATTTATAGATGTGGGCAACCTATCCTTAACAATTAAGGAATTGGGTTTTATTTTAGTTAATTAAACTCTTTTAATTAATTAGGCTCCTAATCTTATTAGGAATAATTAATTAACCTTTTAATTAATTAAGCTCCCTAATCTTATTAGGGATAATTAATTAAACTCTTTTAATTAATTTGCCTCCTAATCCTATTAGGATATTTGAGAGTACTTCTATTAATTAATTCCCAAACTCCTTTAGGAATTAAATAATAATAATCGTAATAATAATAATAAGACTCCTCTTATTAATTTATATTTAATATTTCCAAAATATTAAATAATAAATATTAAGCCATTTAATTTATTCTATCACCATAGATTAAATTAAATATACTTAACTTATTATTACGATTATGTCATTAACTTCTTAAATAATTATTCTTCCTTTTATGGTGTGACCCTTTAGGTTCTCCATATTAAACCGGTTGTGAATAAATCAATTAGAACGATTCTAATCTTATTTAAATAAATAAATTAAACTAATAATTTATTTAAATAAATAATATTTATTCTACAATAGGGATAAGCCTCCCTAGCGATCAACGACTTTCCAGATAATATAGATTTCAACATTAATCATAAAAGAACCTTTGAGTAAATAGTTATCGTACAATTCAATCCTTCCACCATACAATGTCCCAATTAAATATAAGACATGGAATTACTGTCAAGTCTTATTTTATTTAATTATATGTATTTCGACTCTTAAATGCACAACTCCAAATAATACAAATTAGAAACACCTTTCTAATTTCATTCTGCCTTGGCCAAGGACTACTGAGTTGTCATTTATCGAATCACATAGGACATTTCTCTTCTTTTACTAGAAGTGGTAGATTCTTTATTGATCATACATTATCTCCATGTACAACTTATTATACCCAAGCATACCCTTTGATATACCCTAAGGGTCTTAAGGAATAAGTCAAAGTATAACTCATCATACACAAGATACTATGATGATCTCAAGTCCAATGATCACTTGTACTACTATCACTACAGGAATTCCTATTGACATGCAAGTAAAACTCCATTAGGTATTCCTTAGCGAGTCACGTTCAGTGAACTTATTCTCTAATAAGCACCTACATACTTGCTTTAGTGTCTCCACACAAATGATCATGAGATCAATCATCCTCATCCAATGAGCAAGCAACGTATGTACCAATCTATCCGGATTCACTAATCCCCAATTTAGTAATCCAACGATTGGGAACTATTTTAGTTTTAAGCTTTCTAAAAATTTAGATCTCATTAGAATGATCATCATCATTATTCTAAAAGCATTGCTTAAAACTATGGGTTTATCACATATTATAAAACAGCATCATGTAGATAATTAAAACCCTTTAATAAATTAATACTTTTTATTAATAAATGAATAAGATTGTTTACAAAGTATATGCTTTATCATCAAACATGATTGGCTTGTGTGCATACTACTTTCAATCTCCCACTTGCACTAAAGCCAATCGTCATGGTATCTCATACTCTTCTTCTCTAAGTGACGATTATCCTGCTGTTGGATAAGCTTTAGTTAATGGATATGTAATGTTGTTCTTGAGAGTCCACTATCTCTATAGTGATTTCCAATCTTTCAATGATTCCTATAATCAAATGAAAGTGCCACAACACATGTTTAGATCTAGGATGAGACTCAGGAACTATTCCTAGTTCTGTAATGAACTTTTCATCCAAACAATCAACTTGTAGCTTCATTTATAGCTATATACTTTGTCTTTATCACTAAACCAACAACTCTTTGTTGTTTGGAACCTTTCCAATTCACTGCACCACCGTTCAAGGTAATCCTTTACCTTAAAGTGGATTTTCTGTCATCTTGGTCTGTCTGAAAAACTTGAGTCTGTTAAGCCCTCTAGTTTTAATTCAGACCCGCCATGAATTATATCACATCCTTAGTGATGGTTAAGTACTTTAAGATGTTTTTCACTGTCTCACAGTGAACTTCTCCAGAATATGACTGATCAACATCAGGTCTCATACATTTCATTGTATACATGATAGTCACTCATGCGATCTCTCTTTTGGAGTCTATGGGGACTATAAAGAGAGATACACTCCATGACTCATCAACATGAGACATCTCTTGGAGTTTGTCATGCTAAACGACTTTAGCATCAAATGAATATACGTTCCTTGAGTTAAGTCAAGCTCTTCCCAAATCATTCATAGAGGAATGTTTAGACAACTTTATCTTTACTGATTCTAGCATTGGCATGTCATTCCGTATCCATAGTATATCAACATATAATACTAGGAATGTCACGACGCTCCCACTGACCCTTTTGTACACACTAGGTTCATTCTTATTTTTGATAAAATCAAACTCTTTTGATTGTCTTATCAAGACGAATGTTCCATATTTGAGAGTGTCTACAACTCTTACCTCATCGTATGTAACTGGATCATCATCTTCTATGATACGTACCTCATCATCATCATCCATGATGAATCCATACCTCCTAGGTATCTTCGGTACTATTCCAGATTTACGATTCGGTTGTGGTACAATAGGTCTATCTATAGGTTCCTCTTATTTGACTTGTAGTGTTTTGTGGTTCTTGAACTTTTCAAGATGTATTATCCTCCCACTAGCCCCTTCAATGATAAACACCTTTATCTTAGAAGGCAGTATGTTTCGCAACAAACACCTTTTGCTAAGTAGGATTATAGAACATATGCCCTAAACTTACTTTAGGATGTCCCACAAATCTGTACTTGTCAAATTTTGTCCCAAGCTTATCCTTTGAAACCTTTTCATATAAGTTGGACAACCCCTTATCTTAACATACTTAAGATTAGGAATCCTCCCTGTCCATAACTTTTATGGAGTCTTGGGGCCGGATTTTGATGTTACCTTTTCCGTAGATATGCAGCCATTTCTAGGACATGATCCTAGAAGGATACTAGAATGTCAGTAAAATCATTATGGACCGCACCATGTCCAACAAGGTATGATTTTTCCATTCAGATACATCAATCAATTATTGCGTATCAGGATGTGTCCATTATGAGAAAACCATTTGAGATGATCTAGAAACTTATTGCACAAGTATTTATTCCTTGATCTAATAAAAGAATCTTAATACTTTGTCAATTTGTTTCACTTCTGAATTCTTTGAACCTTTCAAATAATTCACACTTGTATTTCAACAAATACATACATTCAACTCTTTGAATGATCATCTCCTTTTCTTATATTAGTTTGTTCAATTTATAAAATAATTTGTTTACGTAAGTCAAGTATACAAAATCTATTAAGTAATATTTCAGTTCTATACAAAACATTATTATTATAAATAGAACAACAATTGTTCTTAAATATAATACCAAAACTTTCATTGTCCAACAATAAAATGGAAATAATATTTCCAACGAGAACTAGAATACAATAACAACTTATTGACTTAATAGACTTGCCCGTAGGCATTGCTAAACTATAAGTTTCTATGGCTAATGTGGCAACCTTTGCTACATTTCCCGCACATAGGTTTACTTATATTTGTTTAGCTTTCTACTTCTGTTTGGTCCCTTCATAAATCTATATTTATGATAACCAAAGTCGGTATCCAATACCCAAGTAGAACCTTGACTTAAAGAAAAATTTATTTAAATCATGAACAAATTTATATTTGTAACCGAAACTTCTCTAAGCTTCTTTGGTTAGCCTTTGTAAGATGCTTCTTGCAGTTTCCTTCCAGTGTCCAGGCTTATTGCAGTGGAAGCAAACTCCTTTGCTATCCATATCAGTTTTGTTCTTATTATCCTTTGTTTTGGCCTTTTTATTTACCTTCTTTGAATCGTTCTTCTTTTCAGAAGATCCTTTGACCCATACCAGTAAGACTTGGTCTTTCTTGGTTGAAAAGTGACTCTCAACATTTTTCAACATGTTAAGCAAATCAGCGAGGCTGATATCTAGCTTGTTCATATGAAAAATTCACAACAATTGTGAAAGGAGTCCGAGAGTGAGTACAAGATAAAATCTTAGTTCAACTCTCCATCCATGACAAAACCTGTTGTCCTAATTGATCAATCAAATTGATTATGTTAAGGACTTTTGTCTGTACTGTAGTGTCATTGGTCATTCTAGATCGAAAGAGCTCCTTAGATATCTGATATCTATTAGTCCTACTTTCCTCACCATTAACTACTTGATGTGCAGGAATATAATAGGAGCATCCATAGTTTCATGCTGACACTGAAGCTCGTTACTCATGGATGCGAGCATGATGCATTGAGCCAACTATGCATCATCTAGCCACTTTCTAAAAGTAGCAATATCTTCCTCAGAGGCATTGTCTGCAACCATTGCAGGGATAGGCGTATTAAGGACATAAGATAGCTTTTCAGCCGTGAGAACTATTCTCAATTTCCTTAACCAATCCGTTTAATTCAGTCCGGTTAATTTAGCATCTAATATGCTACGCAGTGATAGTAATTTAGACATTGTAAAATTCTGTAAATGAATTTGTAATTAACAACATTTTAACATACATTCTTGTATTAATTATCAAAATAATTTAGGTCTTGTTTTAAATTGGTATCTCCCACTATTTTCTTCAAACTATATTACCCTCACTTATATAGTTCGGCAAAATCTAATTAAAGATTTGCTAGTGAGAATAAGGATCCCATTTCAAATGTATATAGCCATGTGTGTGCACAACAAACTATATATAAATAAATAGGTAGACAACTCTTGTCAATTACATCAACTATGTAACTCCTTGTATTTTGCCTCTTAAATCATAATGGTCAAGTGTGTGCACATCCGAACTAAAATAATTTAAGTTAAGTCAGACCTAGCATTTCCATATAAGTGAAGAGAAAACTACAGCCCTTGTGTGTGCACAACAAAGCAGTAATGTTCAATTCCTTATAAACATCATATGTAATAAAAACAACATCTTAAATATTTAATACTCGCCTTGTGTGTGCACAACAAACTCATATTAAATATTCAATACTCTATTGTTTCTATCATGCTAGAAGGCGACGTTCGATATTCCAAATATCTTTGAACGTTACAACTTAATATAAAATATTTGAGGGGTTTGTTATTAAAATGTCTCATCTTGTTTAGCGCGCATGCACATATATATATAAAATATGCGTCATATTAATGAACATGCGAAGCATGTTTGCATAATATAATATATATATATATAGTATAAGCATGCACATATAGAATACTATATTCTACCTGGATTGATTATGGACTTTTATTCTAGTTTGGTTCACTAGAACCACCAAGTGAACCAAAAGGTCAAACCCTAGGGGTGCAAGAATTAATATTTAAATATAACTATTACATTTAAACCCGGGCTCCATTACAAACGGGCCTTCACGCTCTCCTTGCTCCTTGATCTCCAATTTTTCAAAATTAATTCTAACTATTCCTATTACAAAACTATTTTAAAATAAATAGAAACCTTGATCAGCAGTCAAGGGGAAGTACATAGGAGGGAGTTAGAATTTACATTAAGAAAAATTAGAGAAGACGAGGTACGCAGACCCCATTTAATAAAACTCATACATTCATGCATCCAACTAAAATAAAATCCAATCACATTGGTCAATAGTCCATAATCAATCTCATTTATTATCATACACATCACCATATGTATCAATAAATAACATTCATCTCATGAATAATAAACATTCAATATATATATTGATATCATTTAATGGGCAAAATTTAGTTAGTATAAAATCTAATTTTGAATCAAAATAAACTTTTTTATTTTAATTCAAATTTAAATCAAAATAAACTATTTTATTTTAATTTATCCAATTTTGAATAAAATAAACTATTTTATTTTAATCAAAATCTTTAATCAAAATAAACTCCTTTATTTTAATTAATTATGGAATCCAATTCCAAGTCAAAATAAACTCCTTTATTTTGGGTAATATGAAATCTTATTTCATATCTTAAATAAACTCTTTTATTTAGGAAAACACGGATTTTCTTTCCTATTCACAAATAAACTCCTTTATTTTGAATAATATGAAATCTTATTTCATATTTAAATAAACTCCTTTATTTAAAGAAATTGGGATTTTCTTTCCTATTCACAAATAAACTCCTTTATTTTGAATAATATGAAATCTTATTCCATATCTAAATAAACTCCTTTATTTAAGGAAAGATAGATTCTTTTTTCTATTTACAAATAAACTCTTTTATTTTGAATAAAAATGAAATCTTATTTCATATCTAAATAAACTCCTTTATTTAAGGAAACATAGAATCCAATTTCAACTCCAATTAGTTATCATGGAATTCAATTCCAACTCTAATTAGTTAGCATGAAATTTAATTTTAAAATTAAAATAAACTCTTTTATTTTAATATTAAAATAAATTTTTATTTTAAGATTAAAATAAACTTTTTATTTCAATTATAAAATTATCAAAATATATATTATATATATATAATATATATATATATATTATATTACATATATCCTGTAAATCATATATCACGTGCTCCCTTAATAAAAAAAACAAAACAAAAAACGGAATGATATACGCGGTAGCTTCACGTTAATCGTATAAATGTATAACTTACAAGCTAATCCTTACATATATCAACATGCCCATAATAAATTCATGCCAGGATACAACATGTTTCCCACGTGGCAAGCAGCTTAGTTAACTAGTATGCATGATACAGGAAAACATATACTCCTATATATGATACCAAGTTAACATGGAAGAATCTATTATTCACCTGATGTGGCCACGGAATTCCAAAATCAAGTGCAGACTTTCGGAAATGGCAAGAAAAATATTACGGCCTTTTTTTTTTATTATTATTATTAAATTTTATACAATAAAATTATGTCCAATTAAATTGTTCTAAACACATATCAATATACATATCAAATCAAAACAATTAATAATTCGCATAAAGGTTTGGCTCTGATACCACTGTTAGGTTTTTAATATTCATGAACACAATCAAATTGCACAAAATTAGCGGAAGCGTGTAAAATCAGAGTTTTAAAATTTTACAAACCATAAACCCGGATCACCCTTTATGCGCAATTATTAATTAAACGAAAAGATAAAGAATAAAATCATACCCTTGAAGATCCAAGCTTCCTCAGGTACAAGTTCACCTCCAATCCTTTTCGCGTTTATCTTGAATCCACCGGGTTTGGTTCTTTCCTTTGATCAACGTTAGCCACCCAAGTGTTTGGCCTCTATAGGTGATCCACCAAGGAAGAAGAAGAATTCAAGAAGATGGGTGGTTGGCTAAACCCTAGTTTTTCTATCTCTATAGAAAAAGGCGTACTCTCCCAACTATTGGAATTACGTATTCTAATAATACGTCAACAACCTCTCTTACCCATAATAAGACTCCTCTTATTTATAGATGTGGGCAACCTATCCTTAACAATTAAGGAATTGGGTTTTATTTTAATTAATTAAACTCTTTTAATTAATTAGGCTCCTAATCTTATTAGGAATAATTAATTAACCTTTTAATTAATTAAGCTCCCTAATCTTATTAGGGATAATTAATTAAACTCTTTTAATTAATTTGCCTCCTAATCCTATTAGGATATTTGAGAGTACTTCTATTAATTAATTCCCAAACTCCTTTAGGAATTAAATAATAATAATCGTAATAATAATAATAAGACTCCTCTTATTAATTTATATTTAATATTTCCAAAATATTAAATAATAAATATTAAGTCATTTAATTTATTCTATCACCATAGATTAAATTAAATATACTTAACTTATTATTACGATTATGCCATTAACTTCTTAAATAATTATTCTTCCTTTTATGATGTGACCCTTTAGGTTCTCCATATTAAACCGGTTGTGAATAAATCAATTAGAACGATTCTAATCTTATTTAAATAAATAAATTAAACTAATAATTTATTTAAATAAATAATATTTATTCTACAATAGGGATAAGCCTCCCTAGCGATCAACGACTTTCCAGATAATATAGATTTCAACATTAATCATAAAAGAACCTTTGAGTAAATAGTTATCGTACAATTCAATCCTTCCACCATACAATGTTCCAATTAAATATAAGACATGGAATTACTGTCAAGTCTTATTTTATTTAATTATATGTATTTCGACTCTTAAATGCACAACTCCAAATAATGCAAATTAGAAACACCTTTCTAATTTCATTCTGCCTTGGCCAAGGACTACTGAGTTGTCATTTATCGAATCACATAGGACATTTCTCTTCTTTTACTAGAAGTGGTAGATTCTTTATTGATCATACATTATCTCCACGTACAACTTATTATACCCAAGCATACCCTTTGATATACCCTAAGGGTCTTAAGGAATAAGTCAAAGTATAACTCATCATACACAAGATACTATGATGATCTCAAGTCCAAGGATCACTTGTACTACTATCACTACAGGAATTCCTATTGATATGCAAGTAAAACTCCATTAGGTATTCCTTAGCGAGTCACGTTCAGTGAACTTATTCTTTAATAAGCACCTACATACTTGCTTTAGTGTCTCCACACAAATGATCATGAGATCAATCATCCTCATCCAATGAGCAAGCAACGTATGTACCAATCTATCCGGATTCACTAATCCCCAATTTAGTAATCCAACGATTGGGAACTATTTTAGTTTTAAGCTTTCTAAGAATTTAGATCTCATTAGAATGATCATCATCATTATTCTAAAAGCATTGCTTAAAACTATGGGTTTATCACATATTATAAAACAGCATCATGTAGATAATTAAAACCCTTTAATAAATTAATACTTTTTATTAATAAATGAATAAGATTGTTTACAAAGTATATGCTTTATCATCAAACATGATTGGCTTGTGTGCATACTACTTTCAGATCGTTGTGCGTCCCATTCTGTGTTTAATATCCACAATCAGTGGGAATTTACCTTGTTCATCAGATTTTCTACTCATTTCCAGAAAGAATTGTAAGGTTGCTTCATCTGATATACTGATCGGTGGAATGTCGTTTCTAATCTGAAATTTGATTGACAATGTTGTTGCGTTTGTGTCTAGCCGTAATGCACTGCATATTTTGGTTAGCATTTCTTTGAACGAAATTGTTGATGGAACTAATATGCCAGTAACTTCAAATTTGGTGTATTGGTTACTATCAGCCCATGTGCCGTTGAAATAAAGTATAACTGGAATCATCTCCATTGTCTGTCAACAGAATAAGTAATGGTAAGTAACAAAATCAATGTTATTCGATAACCAATATAATGTTAAACAGTAACCAAGTCAGTATTAGTCAGTAACCAAGTCTTCATCAGTACCCATTATAATGTTACACAGTAACAAAGTAATTATTAGTTAGTAACCAATGCAATGGAACACAGTAACCAAATCATTTTTAGTCAGTAACATATACATAGTCAGACAGTAACCAATATAATGTTAAACAGTAACCAATTCATTATTAGTCAGTAACCAAGTCTTCATCAGTAACCATTATAATGTTACACAGTAACAAAGTCATTATTAGTCAGTAAACAATGCAGTGGTACACGTAACCAAATCAGTATTAGTCAGTAACATAGACATAGTCAGACAGTAACCAATATAATGTTAAGCAGTAATTAAGTCAGCATTAGTCAGTAACCAAGTCTTCAGTAGTAACCATTATAATGTTACACATTAACAAAGTCATTATTAGTCAGTAACCAATGCAATGGTACACAGTAGCCAATTCATTATTAGTCAATAATCAATGTAATGGTACACAGTAACCAAATCATTATTAGTTAGTAACCAATGCAACATTAGTTAGTACCATTATGCATTAACCAATCTAGCATTAAACCGTAACATATACATAGTCAGACAGTAACCAATGTAATGTTTAAGCAGTAATCAAGTCAGCATTAGTCAGTAACCAAGTAATAATCAGTAACCATTATAATGTTACACAATGACAAAGACATTATTAGTCAGTAACCAAAGCAATGGTACACAATATCCAATTCATTATTAGTCAGTAACCAATGTAATGGACACAGTAACCAAATCATTATTAGTCAGCAACCAATGCAACATTAGTCAATACCATTATGCATTAACCAATCCAGCATTAAACAGCAACATATACATAGTTAGACAGTAACCAATGTAATGTTAAGCAGTAACCAAGTGCATTTTTACATGCAATTGTAATCAAAACATTCATATTGCAATCAAAACATTCATTATTCTTACCGTGTGACCATTTTAAGTGCAAAAAACTTAAGAAAGGTAACCAATATAGTAATTCGTAGTAACAATGGCTAACTATATTATTATAAATTTTAAACTTACACACCTCAGTATTTTTTGATCGAAGTTGATGTTGATCTTGTATTCAACAATCACTGCAGTATTTGGTTACTGATCTTGAAGGAGTTGTTGATTTTGTATGCTATTTTCGATCTTAGAGATTCGTCACAACAACCGGCTTCGTCTTCTCCGATTACGAGTTTAGTCGTGACAGGAGGCTTCGGCTTCGTATTTTTGTCTTCTCCGTCGTTGATCTGTTGTTCCGATTTCAAAGTTGCATGATTTTAGGGACAGTTAATTTCAATTATGAAATTAGATAACTTTCTGGATAATGACACGTGATTTTAGCCGCGTTATATTGCTTATGTTTTATTTTTATAATTATATTGTGTATGTTTTATTTTTGTAATTACTTTCTAAATGTTGTATATTAATGTAAAGAACCCTATAATTAATGGAAGAAACAGTCATAGAGTTAGTATGATGCTTGGAGCACCAATTTTGCAAGCTTATATATATATATATATGAGTCCGGATTCAGTCCGGGATCCCGAACTCTATTAAAATTCGGACTTTTTTTTTGCTTTTTTTTAAACAACTAAAAAAAATTATGGAATTGGAATTTTTACATAATACAGTGTTTTTGGCGTGATTTGGATGCCTATACCAAAATATTTCTGTACAGTCTGGGCAGACTGTACATACATTGGTTGATGTAGGTATTAAAAACACACCCAAAACACTGTATAATGGAAAAAATTTAGTTCTATACTTTTTTTTAGTTGTTCTACAAAAAAAATAAAATTGGGGTCCGAATTTTGATCAGGTCCGGACTCCGGTCCTGATCAATTTTCTATATATATATATATATATATATATATATATATATATATATATATATATATATATATATATATATATATATATATATATATATATATATATATATATATATATATTCTATTTGGGACTTGCTGCTTTGATGAAGCACTCAGATGTTGGTTATTTATGTTTGGAGTAATATAACTTCAAATATTGGAGGGTACTAAAATAATACTTATATTTTATATTATTTATCAAACCTCTCTTCTAATTTAATATTATAATTTATAAGTTTGAGGGTGAATATTCACCCCTATCGTTACATAATTAAATAAATAAAATTTGGTATCTTCCTGAAGAATCGTATGTGTATAGTAGGTGAGCAGCGGCTAAATATGTAGGGAAGTTATGAAACAACTCGGGTCAAATCCCGAGTCCGTAACAAATCTTGGGTCAAATCCCAAGTCCGAATCGAATCAAATCCATCCAAATAAGGCCTCAAACCACTGGCACAATAGTATCTTCTTGGGTCATCTAGCCCACCACAGGCTCCCAAAAGGTCATGACTTGAAGGTACTATTGGTAGTTACTTAATTCCTTATATGCAGACAAATTTTCCCCCTATCTTTCGATGTGGGACTGGGGTGTTACAAACTCCCCCACTTAAATTTCTGACGTCCCCGTTAGAACCGATCACACACACGGCCCAAAGATCTTTGCCTCTCTAGCCATTGTGGGATAATACCGGCTGGCTTCGTGTCCCCACCTCCGGCAACCCGATCGGATGACCCGACCCGAGCTTTCGAGAGTCGGCTCTGATATCCGATTTGATTTGTATACATCATGGTACCGATGTATTTTGTTAGCCTTTGGCTATTTGTATTTGAGCTCAGTATGAAATTGTTATCTTACAACCATTTGATTCAGCCTTATTTATTTGGAATTCTTTTGGCTATAATTATTCGATTGACAGTGTTGGTCATTTGTTAATGGACTCTCAAATTTTGATCTATTCGTAATTCGTTTGTAAATCACATATGTTCATTCGTTCAATTCTTTTAGATTCATTATTTATTGTGATATATTTATTCATCTTCATATCCGTACTGGGCAATTGGCTCACGCTGTGTTCTTTTTCCGGCAGGTAATCAGGGGTGATCAGGATATGTGGGATGAGAGCTACCTTTGATCCAAATGAGTAGATTAGTTTTGAGAATTATTATTAGACTTGGTGTTCATAATATTTTGTTAATGGATGTTTGGGCCATTTTAGCATTTATTTCTTATTAGTAGAGACTATGTAAATGTGGAGTTACTACTATTTAAATTGGAGTGTGTGACTTTTGGTATTAAATTTTATTGGAGATATTTTGAGGTTTATTAGAGGTTTGTATTCATTATGTTTGTGCGTGACATCCCTTTTTCCTTTTGGGAAAGGGGGTGTTACAAGTTACATATGGAGATGATCTCCGTGAACTGCCCTCTGTAATACCTAAATATTTTATTGTTAATTTAGAGAAAGAGAGTTTGAATACATTATAAACCGTGTGTTTAGTTTTTTTTCAAAGATGAATTAATTTATTTTTTAGAATAAATAAAGTAATATTTACACCAGAGCGATATAGCTAACAACTGACACCACATTTCCTGCAAAAATAAATAATAGCATTCATTTTCAAGAATTGATCATAAAGAAACCATAATATATTAAACTAAATATATAAAGAAAATGCTTAATTAATATGTACAAGATAATAAATTAAGAAATTTATTTTCTAGGAATGGTTTGAAGAAATGTGGACAAGCCATGGTTGAGACTTGAGATGGTAATATTTAAAATCTATCTAATAAAATACAAATGATTTTGAATTTCCCGCTCACTCAATAAATCATCTGGGCCGTCCAAAATTTGAGATAAATCCCACCGTTCATACATCTATCTAATAAAATACATCTATCTATCTAATAATCTAATAATAATTTAATAAAATACAAATGACTTTAAATTTTTCGCTCACTCAATAAATTATTTTGGTCGTTCAAAGTTTGAGATAAATCATATTGTCTATACAGTGCCGGAGGCACGGGACCCAGCTAGTTTTATATATTTCTCGTGTGATTTTGGGCAAAACTCATCTCTCTCTTCTTGGTTTTGTATCCTCTAAGTTCTTGGTTTTGAATTATAATATTTATCTTAATTTAAATTTTTAAGTTTAATTTAAATATATATAAAAAATAGAATTATACAGTCAATATAATTACATATATTTAAAGGGATTTAATCCGTGACAAACGGTTGTCATAGGCACTATTCAGTAACCAAAGTTACATCCGTTGATCCATACATTTAATAGCTGAGATTGGTTGGTTTTCTCCTGTCGCTACAGCGTGTAGCGGCACTCCAGTCCCCTTTATTCTCGTTAGCTTATTACATTATTGCCCCTAACAATTTAATACATGCATGCCGTTATATGCTCATGTGGTAGGACTTGACAAAATTAACAATTTTATGACAAAAATGACTTGCTTTTATGGCAGACAAAGTTGACCGGCTCTTTTAGTGATGCTAATTCCTTGCAAGTATGTATTCAGAAAAAAATATTTTCGAATAAAAATGATACTTTTTAAAAGTTACTTTTATTTATTTTGAAATTTAAAATGAATTTATTCAAATTTTGTCAATAAAATTAAATTATTATAAAATATGATAAAAATACTACTAACTATGAGATTTATTGTTTTCAAAACTTATATTAGTCATGCCAATTTTGAATTTGAAATTTATTTAGATTAAATTTAATTATTATAAACTAAATTAAATTATTTAAATTTAATTTGAAATTTGTTTAGATTAAATTTAATTATTATAAACTATAATAATTTATAAACAAATTATAAATTATAATAATAAAATTATAAACAAATTTGTTATAATAAAATTAAATTTCAAATTCAAATTAATAATTGTAACAAATTTCAAATTCAAAATTGGCATGACTAATTTAAGTTTTGAAAAAAATAAATCTCATAGTTAGTAGTATTTTTATTATAGTTTATAATAATTTAATTTTATTGACAAAATTTGAATAAATTCATTTTAAATTTCAAAATAAATAAAAGTAACTTTTAAAAGTATCATTTTTATTCGAAAATATTTTTTAATACATACTTGCAAGGAATTAGTATCACTAGAAAAGCTGGTCAACTTTGTCTGTCATAAAAGCAAGTCATTTTTGTCATAAAATTGTTAATTTTGTCAGGTTTTACCGCATGAGCATATAGCGGCAGGCATGTATTAAATTGTTAGGGACAATAATATAATAAGCTAACTGGGAATAAAGGGGACTGAACTGCCGCTAGAAGTGATCATTCGGTTATAATCGAACCGAATAAGCTATTCGGTTATAACCGAAAATCGAAGTAATGATAATTTTACTATCCGAAATAATAACCGAAATTTGAAAATAACTGAATTATCGAATTGTAATTTTGGTAAATCGGGTAAAAACTGAATCAACATCCAACTGTTACCTGTTTAGCAAACACTGTCCAACAAATTAAAAGTTTAACACTGTCCAGTGTCCAGTAGCGAAGTAAAAATTACAGCAGCAACAACTAAGGTTGTGTTTGATAAACTTGAAAATTAAGATCTGAATGATTATGATGTCTTAATAAATTAGATTATCTAAATAGTTATGAGGTCTGAATTTAAAAAATTATTTGATAACTAAAAAGTAAGTTGTCATTTAATGACACTATTTTACCATTTTAAAGGGTAAAATTTTATTTAATAATTTTAAATATTCAATTTAATAAAAATGAGTGCATAATATTGTTGAATATATTTATATAAAAAAATTATCAAAAAAATTTCATTAAGAGGTACCTCTTAATTATTAAGATTTCATTTTTTGTCTTACTGATTAAGAGACATTCAGAGGTAACAAAAAAAATAGCATCATATCTCTTAACGAATAAGAGGCAGTCCATTAAGAGGCAGTCAGATGTAAACAAACAGCACCTAACAAGCCCAAAAACTTTTACAGTATCACTTTTAAAAAATTACAGCAGCAACAGGTCAACAACTAACAAGCCAGTAAGTCATTACAGACTGTTCATAGGACAACTTGTAATTTACAGTAAACCGGTAACCCAAAGTTCTTTAACAAGCTCCAGTCTGGCAGTCTCCCACAAGCACCATTAGCATCAGCTATTCAGCATCAACAAGCTCCAGTCTGGCAGTCTCCCAATAGTACCTTTAACTGCACAACGTCAATAATAATTCATTAGTTCTTGTCATCAAGAACTAAAAACTAATTCATTAGTTCTAACCAAAAACTAATGAATTAGTTTTTATCTTGTCATCAAGGCGCACAACATCAATAATAATTCATTAGTTCTAACCAAAAACTAAGCATGTCATCAATTCAACGGCTTGAAAAGAACATTGAGCACAAAATGGAGAAGAAACCATTGATATTACTATAATATTCTGTTGGAACAAAACAATGTATGTGTTATCACTGCGAGGCTACAACAGTGCAAGTATTAATGAAACCCACAAAACAACAGATTTGTGCTTTCTTATTTTTATTTCATTTCATGGAGACAGAGATTTCATCATGTTCTGTAAATGTCCCTGCCCAAGCTTCCAATTCCAATTATGATGAACTTTTTATGCAACACCACTTGCTTTTTGCCCAGAGTTTGAAGGTATGTATGCAGGCACATAAATTTGTTTATTAGTTACTAGTCTAGCATCATACGACAGCATGAGAAAGGCTATCATCACAGAAAAGGGATCCAAGTTTGAATTTAAACAATACCAGAACATAAATATGTGTTCATATAAAAGGGTAACAAGCTCTATATAAAGAAAGCAGTCATACTCATATAGTCATATTAACACTTATCTCACATTATCCCAATCCATGGAATTATATAATAAAGATCCAAAAAATCAGATGAAACCAAAATAAGAAACATACCACTGCTAGCTACTGTACGTACGAAATACTAATTTATGATTAACTTTGAAAGAATCAAACGATTACCCACCTTAAAAATCATAACCCTAAGTCCTAACTAACAAAATTAGATCGAATCAAATGATTACCCACCTTGGAAATCATAACCCTAAGACCTAACTAACAAAATCAGTCCTAACTAACAAAACAAACATACTTGATATCACCAATTTCTTTGATCAGTCGTAAGAGAGTCGAGAGGCGTAAGAGAGTCGAAGGGGGAGAGCCGGATAGGGTAGAGCCGCAGAGGGCACTGGGCAGAGGCCGTCGGTCGAGTCGGAGGCCAGAGAGAGGCGGAGGCTGGAGAGAGGCGGAAGGCTGGAGTGGAGAGGGAGTAGTCGACTGTCGAGACTCAAGAGGCAAGCAAGTAATCAACTGAAGCAAAGAGTGAAGATAAGGGCTAGGGCAAAATGGGATCTGAAGAGTGAAGACTGAAATGTCAAATGTGAAATCAGAAATGGACTCGCCGACTCGGTCACTTTGAAAGTTTTGAGTGAGATAATAATATTATTATAAAATAATTTTTTTTTAAGAATTAAAGTTCGGTTATTCGGGTATCTGAATAACCTATTTTTTAAAAACCGAAACCGTAACTGAATACTGAATAATAATTCGAATATAATCAAAATTGTAAAAAAAATAAAAAAACCGAAATAATTCAATTTAAAAATTTCGGTTCGGTTCAGTAATTCGATTTTATCCGTTTTTTACTCACTCTTAATTGCAGTGTAACGGCAAGGAGGAAATCAACCCATCTCAGCCATTAAATGTATAGCTCAACGGATGTAACCTTCTGAACAGTGCTTATGACAACCGTTTGTCACGGATTAAATTTCATATTTAAATTACACATAAATCACTAAATTCTGTAAAAATTTAAATTAAAATAAATATTACTAATATTTTGACGACATGAGTTAATTTTACACCATTTAAAGGACCTTATCACTTGCCACTTGGACAGTATATTTCAGTAATTTTATTTTATTTTACTTGTCTATTTTATTTTACCGAGTCACCTTAAGTTTAAAAAATTATTAATATAAAATAATGAAAAAAATAAAAATAAAATAAAATAAAGCGGTCATTTTCGAGAGAATGATCCTATTTTACGAATTAAACTTTAATTCATATCCTTAATCGAAACTCCAAATGGAGCAGTCGGTCTCTGGACATTTCAAATCATGAATGAGTACGAGGGTTTAGAGAATTTGACATTGTTAATCGAACGTCGAAATGGAGCAATGGATCACTGGATCATTGCAAATCATGGTAAGTGCTCGGATCATCTAAGGACACTGATTTAAAACCCTAAATACAAATGAATATGTTCAAAATTTTATTTATTTTTTAAAAAAACTGTAATTTGGGGTATCATTTAGTTGTATATTCAGTTTGATGACCAGTAAATCTCAGAAAGTTTGCTAAATCATGGAAATACTAAAGCTGGGTTAATTTATTTTTTTTCACTTGTTAGTACAAATAGGTGAAGTTCTAATTAATTTCTTCATCATAATCTGCAGGTTTGAAAATAACTGATGAAAATATCATGTTACTTTTGTTCTAATTCTTTTCTGCCTCCATCTGATTTGGTTATTAGTTTATTTTTTTTAATCTTGAGTATGTTCATATAAAGTTTAGTTTCCTTTTGCAGTCTGGGATGTAGCCTGAAGGGCATTTCAAAATGGTATGTTTAATCATTTGAGGCGAACCACTCCACTTTCTTTAGCCCTGTTCATCTGACGGACTTGAATTAATGAGTTGAGGTTTCTTATGAGTGGATAACCGATTGTTGGAAAGGTAAATCACTTTGAACTCCCTGTATATATATTTACAGCCTAGTCTAAAATATACTGATTTGCATCCTTGTCGTTTGAGTTAACAATCTGTCAAAGAAAATGACAGAGTAATATGCTTTATCTCTTTGTCGGCTGGGCTCTGGTGCTAGATAGTTCTTTGTATGTGAGCTACCATGAATCTGGAGAAGTGAACAATAGTAAAAACAAGAAAAAAAATTCTTTTCTGCTAGGTACCTAGGACTAGTCATTATCCAAAGTTACACAATTAGACGAGTAGGGTGGGGGCTGAGATAGCGACTTAAGAATTATTACATAGTATCAGCTCATGGAGCCCTAGCTTTACCCATCAAGTGGTTGGCGCGTGACTGCGTGAAATTTGTTGGGATCTAATGTTCTAAAAGGCGCTAGGCGGCCGGCCGGCCGGGGGGCCTATGCGGGATTTTTTATTTTAAGTCAATTTTAATATTTTATCTTACATTTATCCAAACAAAACAATAATATAAAGTAAAACAATCTATAATAAAGATAATAAAGGCATTTGCTTAAAGTTCAAACAAAGTTCAAACACAACATGCAATTGTTCAAAGTTCAAACATATTTTTAACGTATTAGTTTTATTCATAAACAAGATTGCTATTAAATAATAAAATTTAAAATTTCAAGAATTTAATTCAATATTAAAACTTAAGAAACTAAACATAAATTTAAGAATTATATTGAATTAAACTAAATATTACAAATGTATCATCATTTATATAATTTGAAGTTGGTACAAGTTCAAAAAATTACAACTATAATAAAATTATCCATTTTGACTTGATATTGTTCACTTCTTGTTGTGATTTGATATGCTACAACATGTATTATGAATATGGTAAATCATTAGAAAAATAAATATATCAAGATCTGGTTTGGGTAGTTATTAAAAAAAAACATCTCCATCTAGACTCTGCCTAATTTTCTGGAGGGATTTTTTTGCCGCCTTGAGCCTAGGTGAGTTGCCAGAGCGCCCCAAGGGGGGTCTAGGCAGGTGGGGATTTTTAGAACATTGAGGATCCCATCAGCAAGATGTTGATGATCCTTCTCATGAAAAAAAATTAATTCCACAAAAGAGTCCTATTTGCAATAGAAAATTTGTTCCTAGAGGATGAGTCAAATTTGTTTTGATGGTAGTGTAAAATGACACAGTCCTCAAATGTGCCTTCATAACGTCATTATCATGTCATCTCTACTAAATTAAACACTCAATATGTTTAGCTGTAAATATGGGACAAAAAATTTATTCTTAAAATTTGTAAATTGGACTCTTTTGTAGGTAGAATGGAGTGAGCATATATTTATTTCCCCTCGCGCTTATGATAACGCTTGTGCCAATGATAAGGAAAAGTTGAGGCCAGAGGTGTTTTAGTCAATAGCTAGTTGGCCTAATGTGCTCGAGAAACTCATTGCTATATTATATTTGATATAGGAGGAATAGGAGGATTTGTCAATGTTGTGGAATGATGGTCATCATGAAGAAAAAAGGTAAGCCTGTCAAGAATTGGAGGAAGAAGACAGAAATCTTTATCCATTGGCAAGAAACATTATTTCAAAAGGTTAATCTTTACATATGGGTTTTGAACTTTTTACTCTCCAATAATTATTACACCCTCTGTATTAGAAATGAGAGGTAGCTTTATTGTATCATTGTAATGGTGGTATAATTGGGACATCTGCAGGAAATAGAGAAACGAAGAACTGCCCAAAACTCTAACTGATGAAAGAAAATGGGGCCCATTCAGTGATGTTTGAGCCATATAATTTGTGTCCTGTAAGTGATCAATGTGCCAAATGAACTAAAAAGTAGAAGAGGTAAGATCCTAGATGTAGTAATAGAATCCCCCACATGGGGCTTGGCCTTTCTAGAGAGAGATGGAAAACAACATGCACAATACAAGACATTGAGCTGATTGCAAATTTGAAAGATCCGATGTAACATTTCAGCGTAAAGAATTTAAGGTAAGAAAAATATGCAAAATTGGTTGGCTTTGGTTACCGTTGGTGCTGATCACCAATCACTACATGACACTTCACCCTATGGAAAATTTATATGCCAGCAACACCCAAGTATAGTATAGTTATTGCAAGTATTAGCACACCCATTTTTACTCACAAGATAGATAAAATAATGCCATGTGGCTTGCTGCAATTGGTGAAAGAGGATAATTTAGCTACAACAGTAGGATCCCATTTGGGTGTGGTGAATTTGTGTATTCTGGAGGATTTCTATATGGGGGGACCTACCTGCCACGTGGAGGCGTCTGCCATATGGCAATCCTACGAGACAAATAAGAGCTTCTTTACGAATCTCCTCTAATCCCCTCTCAACCAATTATAATAAGTAATCTCCCACGTGGCTGTGGGACTACTTGCCCCACCCTAAATTGCTAGTTTGCTTCTCCTTTTTGGTAGTACTATATAAAACTTATTCTCTAGCACCATCTTAGGTCATGATCAAGTCTTCCACCATATTGCATTTATTGGTCATTCTTTATATTTTCCTCAGCTGCTTGTCTGCTTTTGCTAGAATCATTTGGTAGTGAAGAACATCATATATTTATGATATATACCATAGTATCATGGGGGACTCTTCTGCTGCATACATACACATGGTATTCGTGTTTGATCATTATATGTACATATTCCTTTTGTTGAATTATGTTTCTTTTACCTGTTTCTATTTATTGGTCAGCATGTTTCTTATGACTTTTGGTTCATTGCCTTTTGTCTTAAATTTAGTTCCTTTTTGTTTTATATTTCTATGAGATCTCTCAGCTATTTTGAGTTTTGATGACATCTAATGGGGTGACTTTATTGATTTAGGTACAGCATATGATCGAGAAGTGTTTGATCTTCCACATGACAAAAGAAGAATGCATGGAAGCTCTTACAAAACATGCAACTATTGAACCTGTCATAACTTCCACTGGTTTGTTTCGTGTCACCTCTCTTGTTTTCTGACCGATCTTCCACACCTATAACTAGAGTTGGAAATTCAAAACCCAACCCATCAACCCGCCCATCAAACCCATGATTTAATGGATTAAGTTATCACAGAACCCACATAAATCACAGAATGTGTGATTCTTATGGAAACACTCAAAGTCGCCCAGCCCCTCTCTCCGACTGTCATCACTTACTCACTCACTCTCCCTCTCTCTCTCTCTCTCTCTCTATATATATATATATATATATATATATATATATATAGACTCAAATTAATCCAAATCAACAATACATAAGCAAAGCAAAATTCCATAAGATAAAAACATCAGCTTTCTTTGGTAACTGAAACAAACAAGCTGATTGCCACAAATTCCTATTAAGGGTTAGGATTTAAGTTCTCCTTCCTCTAACCTTATCAAATTTCCGCCTGGGACCCACATAAGGGTTAGGAGCATCACATTTGGTCTTCTTGCTCTTCCCCCGGCAACTAGATCTATCCCCATGCTTCAATGTGTCGATTTGGCCGCCACGACTGATGAGGAAAATGGATAGATCAGGGGACGGACTGCTCGGCTCTAAACTCAATATCTGGATTATATACCGGTTGATAGGTTTAACCCATATTCATTTAAATTTATTCATATTTTATCCATTTAAAAATTATCCACTTATGACTCAACCCATCAATGGCCAATTATCCATTACCCATTAAGTCAACCCATTTGCCACCTCTACCTATATCTTAAGTTTTTGTGTTTCTACATTGGTAGCAAGATCAGTATGTTACATGAAATGATGAAAAAAAATGAGTGCAATCAGATAGTCAATCTGTATATCAAGTAGATAAAAGTGATATATAGCTTGCTCGGCACTTCCTATTATGTCAAAATAAGTGATCTCTTTGTCTCACAATTAGAGTCTCCGCTGGAACATCAAAAAATTTCCTCCAATAAACTGAATTTGTATATAAAGTTACCCATGTGCATATATACTATAAAGTTGAGATGTAGTTTATATAGAAAATTTGGAATATTTTTAGGTTTAGGATTTTTTATATTAATTCTTCTTCAGAATATGGCTTAAAGTTTAGAGGATTCTTTATTTGGAATAAATGGAGTAATAGCATCTTCTTTTCCTTCTAATTTTTCTTGTTAGTTACTTATTTTTGATACAACAAAAGAGTACCAATTTTATTTATTATTTAATACAATATTATTATTCTTTTATAATTTTTACAAATTTAGTCTTCTCCTTTTATTTATGTTTTTCCCCCTCATGTTTTGAGGGGCGGCATTGGGTGGTGGGAAATAGATTAAGTGGATTCAGACGTGGAACGCCTACCAAAACAAAGACAGCTGATATTGAGTACCACTTGTTCCTTTTAAGTCTAATAGTCTCCTACAACACTATACTTCCTTTCTAAATATGATAGTATAATTAACATACTATAAGTTGTGTTTGGCATTGTCAAGTGTTCAGCTTCCATTTCTTGAATGCTTGGTGCACTTTGTTGTTAGAATGACTGCTATATTATGATGTATGAAGTTGAGCATTTTGATTCTAGCATGTACAAAATGTTTCTGGCTTATACATACTGAATTTGCATGCATCTGCAGTATGGAACGAGCTAGAGAAAGAGAACAAGGAATTTTTTGAAGCATACTCTCAATCTCAAAGTGAAGGAGCAGATCGAATGACTAGTGAGATGATTCAGAAGATGATATCTGATCTTCAGTCCAAAGATTCCAATAAACAAAGGTAAAATATATATATATATATATATATATATATATATATATATATATATATATATATATAATTCTTTAGAACCAGCCAAACAATAGGGTTTTATTATAGTTATATGGCTGTCGTTTAGATGAATATACAGATGGAGTACGTACCAAGAAAGATGATATAAGTCGTACTGTTGCCAATAAGAGTGTGCCACGACAGCACTTCCACTGACACCGTGGAGGTTTGGGTAATGCTGTTACCAATTACCAATAAAATGGTGCCATGTCAGCACTTCCATTGACACCGTGGAGATTCAGGGTTAAAACTTGGATGCTTTGTATAACTGTATAGGCAATTGGTATATTTGTTCTTGTATTGTTCGTACGAATTTGAGCTTACTTGCATTCTTATTGTGGTGTAGAAATTAGAATGTGACATGCATGAGTGTGTACTAGGTATTATTAATGAAGCTAAAGGAAGTGGGGGCCCTTCATATATTCGCAGTCATGTACCTATTATATTGTCTAATTTTATGTATAATCAAGTATATGGAATTTATGGGGAAAGATTCGTGTTCAACTTTCTACTAATTAAGGATAACTCTTAGTTCCCAAACTATAATTGTTTTTCATGTTTAGTCCTATAATTATATAATTATTTTATTGTCTAATTTATTCAAAAATTTATATATAGGTTTTTTTTTCATGTTAATCATGAAACAATAACTGTATTTTACATTTAATTCTCAAACTTCAGTTGTTTTTCAAGTTTAAGTGGTCTATTTTTGTGAGGTTAAAGAATTAAAAGTGAAAAACGGCTATAGTTTATAGGGCTTGTTTGGGAATGACTTATTTTAAAGGACTTATAAGTTAAAATATAAGTTTATTTATAAGTAGTTTTAAATTATGACTTATAAGTAAAAATGTTCGGTATTAATTTGACTTATAAGTCAAAAATTAAGTTAAAACAAGTTATGAAGGTGTTTGCCTCATAATGATTTATAAGTTAAAATAATATAAAGATTACTAAAAAAGACATTAGTAAAAAGAGGGGCAAAATAGAAGAGGGACAATAAATATTACGTTCGGTCAAACTAACTTATTTTAAAATGACTTATAAGTCATTTTAAAATAAATCACAAATAGTTACTCTCTATTTTTACTTAAAAACCAACTTATAAGTTAAAAAATAAGTAGGTTTTAAACACTCAAATAGTGGCAAATGACTTATGAGTTAGTTTTACCAACTTATAAGTTAAAAAATAAGTAACTTTTAAACACTCAAATAGTGACAAATAACTTATAAATTAGTTTGACCAACTTATAAGTCACTGTCATATTATCAATAGTTATCTATATAATAAAACAGAACCTAATTTGAATATTTCATTTGACAAAGCACAAGAACGGTTTAGATTCATTCTAACTTAATTCTTCCAACTTAATCTAAAGGCTCGTATTTCTTCCCGCCCAAATCAAATTCACTCATACAACATACTCTCTCTCATGTTCACACACAAAATCTTTCTCTCTCCTCTCTTCTTCACACACACAAATAAATAATAATAATAATTATTATTATTATAATTATTATAGTAATAATAATAAATATAATAATAATAATTATTATTATTATAATAAAAATAATTATAATATCTATATAATAAAATAGAAACTATTTTGAATATTTCATTTGATAAACCACAAGAACGGTTCAGATTTCATCTCAATTCTTCAAACTTAATCTAAAGGCTCACATTTCATCTCACACTAAAAATTTCTGCCCAAATCAAATAACAATAATGATAATGATAATAATTATAATAATAAAATAATAATAATAATAATAATCTATATAATAAAACAGAAACCATTTTGAATCTTTCATTTGACAAAGCACAAGAACGGTTCAGATTCATTCTAACTTAATTTTTTTAACTTAATCTAAAGGCTCATATTTCTTCCCGCCCAAATTAAATTCACTCATACACCATACTCTCTCTCATGTTCACACACAAAATCTTTCTTTCTCTTCTCTTCTCTTCTTTACACACACAAACAAATAATAATAATAATAAGTATTATTATTGTTTTAATAATAATAGTAATAATAATAATAATAATAATAATAATAATAATAGTAATAATAATAAATATTATTATAATAGTACT